>VNKF01007289.1:0-31139 GCA_008044355.1 Drosophila lacteicornis
TGGCGAAATTACTGATCTACACAGGTGCTGCAAATGGGGAGTAATTACGTTTTCAAAAAGTTTTGGGATGGCTGACAACTTAGAGATTCCTCTATAGTTGTTAGCATCCACTTTGGTACCTTTTTTGTGGAGAGGAATGACGAATGATTCCTTCCAAATAAGGGGAAATTGGGATAGGACTGAAGATTAGGTTTGATTTGGGCATGTTATAAGAATAGGTCTGGTTTGAATCGGATGACGGAGAGTAAGTAGTTTGAAAAAACTGAGCAAAAAGATAAGCAGATAAGATACTAAGCAATTAAGTTTGTTTCGGCAGCACCGTAGGTTTTGCTTAACATGATTCTAGAAACTTTTTTTTTTTTATTGCTCAACATGTTTCTACCCACAGTTGTCAACATTTTTATATATTTCAGCATAATTAAAGATTTAACCATGTCCGTGTGACTTCTAGTTTTATCGACTATTCGGATCCGGGTTTAAGTTAAATAAAACTATCTTCACAGCTAACATTATACATTTAATTAAAAATCCCAATCAATTGGGTTTTTATAAAAAGACAATTGTGTTTTTATAGCCACCCAAAATTAAATTGAGTTGGATGCAGAATACCCATATCCAAACATTTCCCGCTTCGTATTCTCATTAATTAAAACACGATTACAAAGGCAGCCGTTGTGAAAACATACTTCGTCGGATACCCATTTTGAACAATGGAAATGACAAGTGTGCGGAAGGACCTGTGAGCGGATATGTCACAGTTTGGCCAATAGAACTGCCAAAAGGACAGGATGCGGCTGCAATTACAAAATAAAACGTAATGCTCCGCTAAATATGAATGCGAAGGGTAAACTAAGTTAACCAAAACTAAGCTTGATTCCGACACTTTTTCCCTTTGTGCTCCGCTGGATTGGCGCCGTTATTTAATAGTAGAATCGGCCCAGATCCCGTGGCAAGTAGGAAAGAGGCAAAAGCAAAACCCAGACCAAAACCCCAAGGATACTTTGGGACGACCATTATGGCAAATCCCTTTAGTTTGCCACCCTCGTAGCCGTTTCTATTTGCACATCGTTTTGTAATGTAATGCGAGTTGTTGCGACAAATTGCTGGGGATTTCGAGCCACTCAGATGTCTAGCCCCAGTGGAGGAGCCCAGTCAGAGGAGCGGGCAGCGGGGCCTTGGATTGCGGTTAGGTCGATTGGTAGCGTCAGTTGCTTGAATTGTGAATTGTAATGTGGCACAGTGCTGCAAAATTTATCTTGTTAAACAGTGTCAGCCAGAGAAAACTACGATTCCGGCAAATATTAATACATTTTTTCTTTAAGAAATAGGTTTTCTATGTTATTTTTTCGTTAATCTTCTAGTATTATCTACATCTTGATCTGATCTAGTGTTCCCGAGGGAAAATATCGTTCTTCCTTTTTTTATTCAAGTTGCTAGCAGCGCTGATGCAATTTCCAGTTGGACATTCGAGGTGAATGGCTTGGACTTACATACACTTTCCATTGCTCGTCAACTTCTCATTTGAGCAAATTTTCCACTTAGCTCTCGGTAGTAGGGTACTTTGCGATCTGTCTGCTTCTGTTGACTGTAAGCTGCGACTGTTGTTTGTCGTTTGCCAGTTCTGCAGGACCTTGTAAGCCTCGCTTCCATTTGCAGAGCAAATTAAACTTGGTGTCGAGTGCAGTTGGGTAAAAAATTCAGAACTATTGAGAACTATTTTTTCCAAGAACATTTCTTCTCACTTTATCTCGAAATTTTTCATGATTTTCTTTTTTCAACTTGAAGTCGAAAAAAAGTTGCTCCTAAATTTGAGCATTTTGAGGTGGACCATTTGGTAGAAGGGTGGACTTTAAAGCTGACAAGCCGAGGTTTCAAGTTCGAGTCTAGACCTAACAATTGTGTTCTTAAAATCTATGATTAGGTCATATAGAATGTATATAACAATAATAATACAATTAAACTTTACATATTAAATTTATATAAATACAATTTAACTTTACATATTTAATTTCACATATTAACTTACAGAAGAAATGTAAAAATAAGTCTTTCTAAGCTCAAAAAATGTTCGTACAACCTCATTTTTATATTTATTTAGTACGTTTTCTTTCTCTAAAACCGCTCTCGATATGAGAATTCTTCTCTTTTCTGGTATTTTTGTTCTTGGCCTGCTTTTGAGAAGAAAAATACAAATGTCGGGAACGTTCCCTCAGTGCATCCGTTAATATTAATCATGCCAAATCATCTTTAGCCCGTGTATTCAGCAATTCCTTTTATTGTTTCTAAATTAAAATATTGCAAAATCTGACCCAGAGAACATGTAGCAAACAATCAGAGTTCCAATTACCAATAAAACAGATTGTTTACCACATTGACAGCCTAAATGACAAACTCCCAGCATGAACAATTTATGAAATGTCTCGAGGGTTCCACGAGACCAGATTAGTCATATTAAGTGCTCTTAACAGGTGGCATTCCCATGTATTTAATTCTAGACCGCACACAGAACCTGCAACCAGACTGTAAGTCGTTTGTGACAGTTCCGACTAAGCCCACCTGAGCCAAAGCCAAAAGTTACCGACACCGCGACTCATTCATCAAATTAATTTTGATCGATTGCTCCACTCTCTCCGCATCCAATATTTGTAATTAATGATCCAGTCTGAGACGCTAAGGCCAAAGCAAACTGGTGGATACATCCAGATAAGTTTCATTAACAAATTGCAGAGCGCACTAAACTCAACATGAGTTGAGTGTATTGAAGTAAATGGAACTGTCTTTGACTGTCTGCCATAAATTGTATAAGCATTTGCATTTGAAGAAGTGCACGCCAGGTCGTTCTGGAATTACGCAAAGGGTTTGAATTGCATTTACGTAAGCTCATATCCACACCCAGAGTTCTCTATAAACATTCGAAAGTTTTGTCACACAGAAAAGTATCTAAACTTAGCTTCCTTGAATGTCATTGGCATCCGCAGTACGGTTCACTTGGCTACATTTGCTCGCATTCATTGAGGGTCAACTGAGTGAGCGATGCAATACAGGTGGCTATTGATTATTGAGGAAGTTCGGCAGGTGGGATAACAAACCCAAACTCAAGCTCCTTCACACTTTCAGTCCGGTACCCATCTCCTATCGCCCACAAAAGCTATCAAGGGTGGATCAAAAAGGGCGGGTGGCATTGCCATGTGCTTCTTATACTGAATGGCCAAATGGGACACTCAAGCTTCGGTAAGAGTCTAGGCAAGAGTGAAAATGCATTTGTGACCGTTCAGTTGTCATCTTCGGTTGGCAAACAATATTCAAAGTACTGCCAGCATTATTTCGGAAATCTTCTTTGAGTGGTTTTCTGCTGAATGCGTTGATTACGAGGTGCACTAGAAACAATTGATTTTATTGGCTTACTATCAATTTACTTTTCAGTTCATTTAGTTTATACATTTACGTAATTCATCTAAAACACTAAGATATGGAATTGTTTTAATTACAAAGAAAATGAATTAATAATTAATTAATTAATTTATTTGTTTAACAAATAATGTTTATTAAAAAAACTTTACGTTTACTTAGGAAACTACTTTTGTCTAGAAAAATAAATTAATTATAAACAGAAATCTATATTCTGAGGGCGTTTCCTAATGCATTTTTGTTTCATTTTCAAACTTACAATTTTGTCCGCAAAACTTAATATTGACAACCTGTTTTTATTATTAGTAAGATTTTAATGTTTTGGAAAGTTTGTGGATTCATTCTGCAGCCATTCTAACTCAAAGATATTTTGAAATAAATGCTTTAATTTTAATTAACATTTTTCACAACAGGACCTACCAATGTATGTGATTTTTGGCTGAAGTTATACTGGTATACCTCCCTCTAAAGACCTTTATTAAAAGGGAATAAGCTGAAATTATCGGTTGCCAGAGCATCATATTCACTTACAAATCACTATCGATTATTCTCTCTCAACACACTTTGTCGACCAGTCTTCGCTTTCAAATCTCCTGCAAACTTCAATTCGTTTATTTTCTTTGATTTTTTCAGCCACAAATCGATAGCCTAATTAAGCGTGAGAGTTTCTCTGGCTTTATTAATAGGTTGCCTTGGGGCTCGTACGTCCTCATGGAACTACTCGCACTCTGGCGGGATTATCACTGCCATCATCCAGTGGCCCCAGGTCAATTAGTCAAAATGTGGCTCAGCACCTGCCCTTTCCCCTTCCCCAATATGTTCCTCTTATCTGGTTGCGTTGGCCATGCCCTGGTCAATATTTGCTCATTTAAACGTGCCTTAAAGTCGTTAACAGCGACACACTCTCCAGTTCTGATTCGGCGACATATACATACATGTGTATGTAAGGTTAAAGCTAAAAATATATGCTTTAAATTCTTGAAAAGAACCGGCAGCCATCCCCTTTGATTAGATGCAACAAGTATCTTGGGTTGCCAAGCCTATAAATTAGTGTCAACTATGATTAACTTTTCGGAGTATTTTGTGGCTTTCTCCGCTTCCGAAATTTAAGGGGCAGTGCAAAGTCAATAAGTGACAGGCAAGCTCTGCTGAACCGACTTATCACTAGCAAATTACACATGCGGCACGCTTGACTTGAACTGATGACAGGACATCGGATGCAGCTAAAATTACACATGCAGTTAGTTAAAACTGCTGACACATTTGCCTGACCTGTGCGACCTGCCACCTTCCATCAGCCACCTATCTACCTCCTCCCAGCCCCACCTCGCAGTGCTGCAGCAGCTGTTGGTGATGCGAATGAATTATAGTTATGTATGAGCTAAGCCGTGCGAGTATTTTCTTCTGAGAGCAAATTGGGTGTACAGTGTTGGCAGTGCTTCTAGCGGGAAATTTAGGGGCCTTATTTACACTACTCTCTAGGGAGCGAAACATTTCATAGGCGTAACATTTGGAATACCTTTCCAACAGATATGAACATTCGTTTCCAATGACTACCACTTCTTAGGGAATAATACGACAATATCATAATGTGATCAAATGGTTACTAAAAAATATATATTCAAACTTACAAATAATTTGAAACATAAAAGACTTAACTGCAGGAAAATTATATACTTTGCAGATTTGTAAAGAAGTAACCATTCCGCTGCTCAGGTAGATCTTACGGAGGAATAAACGCAGACCCATGAACCCTGCCTGTGCGTGTGTACAAAGTGACAGTGTGTTCACTGTTGCATGTTTGTTGACACGCTTCGCACTCGTCATAATAATAAAATGTCCCAGCTCGCCTTCCCCACCCACTACCGCGCATTTTCCGGCGCAACATGTGAACAATGGCAATTGTCTTGGCCTGACATTTTAGCCCAGGTAATACAAGTAGTAGATGGATGAGCAGAGCAAGCTGGAAGATTATACTTGCGCGCGTCGAGCTTCCTGCATTATGAGTGTCTCCCACATACCGGAAGATGAAGGACCCCATTTTTGTATAATCTCAATTTCATATATTATACTTTAAGCTAGCTATAACTTTAAACAAAACCAATATAATATGTTAGATAATTTCTAATATAAGGAATATTAGAATTTGCAACTGAATTTCAAAAAATTAAATCAGATAAAAATGAGACAGAGAAATTGGAAAATGCGTATATTGGTTTATATTGGCTTTATGTATACTTTTATATACTCGGTACCCATAGAGTACAAGAGTATTATAATTTAGTGGCAACCGAGAATGCATATAACAGGCGGAAGGAGTTATCTCCGACCCTTTGTATACATTTGGGGTGCATGTAATAACGCCCAGTGTCAATAGAGTGACCAAACACTCACGGGCGATATATAATTTTCAAAAGTGGCATATCGCCCGTAGTGCTTTATGCCAGTTTTTTTTTTGGGGCGACAGCTCATAAAAATTAAATAATTATAATATAATAATAAAAATATAACAATATATAATATATAATAACAATTGAGGCTGAGTTGCAGTTAATCAATTGCCCAAATTATAGCCCATTGTAATGGAAATTTTTTGGAATTTGCACTAACTAACAAGGAGAAATTTGGTGTGCATCAGTTTCAAATCTAGGGAATTCCAAAAAGCCCCGCAGGCAAAATTTTTTTCAATAAGGATCGCGCGATTTTCTTGAAAAAAATGTTTGCCTGCATCCTTTGCTAAATAAATGTTGAGACGAAAGACTAAGAAGATTATTGTGCCGAAAACTTGAAAAATGCTTAGAGAGATAACATAATAAGCGATATTTTTCTTATCGGTAATCTCATTGATTTCTGATGCACTTGACATGACTGTTTTGAAAGTTACTTATCGCCCTTGGGCGTTATGTAATTTTTTTAGTGTTCTAACGACCATGGGCGTTATGATACTGGACGTTATGACATGCTCCTATTCCTGATCAGCATCTCCAGTTGAGTCTATTTTTAACATCTGTCTGTTGTGTTGGTTCATATGAGAGAACTGGACGTCCAGACCTTAAGAGATCAAGTTTGAAAATTAAAAACATTAACACGTACTGCTGTACGTGCCTTCATAATTGTTTAATTTAAGACGAATAATGTTAATCAAATAAAAACACCGCCTAACGAGGTGAGATTATGTTGACGATGGCACATTCAACTCAAAAAATTTCTGATACCAAATTTTGTAACGATTAATAATTATTTAAACAAAAATATTTGAAAACAAATTTTAATTAGTTTCAAAATCGGCACTTAGCTGAAAAATTTAAAAATGCAAAACAGGCAGCCTACCGAAGTGACTATAAAAATCGTAAAAGCCATTTAAAAAAAAAAATTAATCTTAAACAAAAAAATTACTTTTAATTCTAAATTCATAATTATAATATTTAAAAAAAATTTGTCAGGGCAAGGTAATTATCATATCAAAATACTTTTCTAACGTCATATAGCGTTTCTGTAACTTTAGTCGTTCAGAAGTTATGGGCGCGAGAAATTTCCTGTTTTCCCGTCACAGTAGTGAAAAACGAAACAATTAGATTAAAAAAATGTAATTATAAATTCTTAAATATTATATTTAGATAAATTATACCCAGGCAAAGCTATTATCATTTAAAAATACCTTTCTAACTACTTACTATATAGCACGTTTCTGTTGCTTTAGTCGTTTAGAAGTTATGGGCGCGGGAAATTTAGCATTTTTAGTTGTTTTCCAGCCAAACTAGCGGGAAACCCAAAAAGTCGTAGAAAAAAAAATGTTCAGCTCAAGCTGTTTAATAAAATAAAAGTAGTACCAGAACTCTAAAACCAAAAAAAATCGACACACAAACAGACAGACAAACAACAGGACAAACGTTCTCATTTCGGAAAGGCCGTTAAAATTTTGTTTATTGAATATCTTTTGAACGGAGTATCGGATCAGGATGATCGAGGTGTCATTCGACGCGTATTTAAAGCTCCACCGGCCCCAATAGCTCCAATTTAAAAAAATTTCAATTTCGCACTTTCACTCTCATTTCTTCTAAACGAATCCGTTTTTTTTAAATCTTAGTATGCAGTTTCAAAGAGGTTTTAAATACCTTTCGATCAAGATCAAGCAGATCTTCAATTCTACGGCTGTATATAGGAGTCTCCTTGCGCACTACAGTATCGGTGCTCATCGTCACTACGTGGACTGCCGTCCACAGTGATACTAATGTCTTAGTAAGGTTTGAGAAATCTATGTCACCTCAAAAGTATTACAAAATATCCTGATTCTTTAACAAAATAAAAACGCAGAAGACTTTATTTCGGATCTATAGTTTTCAACACGGTTTTAAGCCGCGAGTTAAGTCAACCCACGAATTGCGGAGAACTATGCAATGAACTTAAGATTACGACAAGAACTTGACGTTTGTTTTTTGGGCTAGTTCCGCTAATGAATCTCTCAGTTTCGCTTTTGTCTTCCTGAAGACATTTCTTTTCTAAAGTTCTGCATTTTATTTGTGCCGTTTCCGCTCAATTTTTTTATTTCTCGCCGAGCAGAACAATCAGCTTGTCAGCTACGGAGCTGCTCAAGTCTCCGGCAAGTGCTAATATGCCCATTTAACGCCACCCACTCCGAAATGAACAGCATACAATACAGAAAACAGGAAAAAGGAGACAGGAAAAGGGAATGGAAAGCGGGTTGACCCAAAAAAACATTCTGCTTTTGTCGGGGCTTGAGTGCATTGCTAGGGAGATGAAAACGCGGCGAAAACTCTTAAAATTCCGGCGGGAAATTTCACATGACACAAATAAGCAACTGTGTGTTTAAGGATTCGAGTTACATATGCCAGAGGCATTGGATATGCGCGCTTCAAATCGATCAATTAAGAAGATGCAATTTTAATTAGTTCGGTCAGGCTCCTATTACGGCACTATAATTAGGCCTTCGTTAATATGACATGTAATAGGAGTGCTGGAAGCTCTTTGTCCTTAACTGGTTTTCAGGCCCATTGTGACACAAATTGGCAGGTTATTGGAATCCTATTTAACGGCTGCATTAAAATTATCAATAAAAGTGCAGAGGCGTTGTCATTATATGAAAGGCATGCTCGCAGATATCAAGTTTCTGAAAGGACAACATAACTTGCATCACACATCCGACAGCCAATTAGCAAGGAAGCAGACTGAAATCCATATGCCTCTCAGTCCATGTTTGTGTGGTGTGTGTGGGTTGACTGTGTCGGACAAACAACTTTTGCACCGAAAAGTCCCAGCGCTGTAGCGCTTATGCAACGTTTTTTGGGCGAAGGCATTTTCGTTTTCTCTACCAGAAAAAAGGGGGCACGGGCACCCATTAGGCGGTAGCGGCAGAAGGCCAACAAATATCCAGGCTGTAAGCGCAGCTTGCAACTTAAAGTGGGACAGCTGTTGCATACTGAATAGTTCGGCGCCGACTTGATGGGGTTTAATTTGGGCTTTGGCGGACTTAACTGCAGCATATCAATTTAGAATTTAACACTGCGGCATGTTTAAGTATTCGCCATTGAGACAATCTTCAATACAATCGTTTATGGCCTAAAGAAAGTAAGATGAGACTTACAAAATTTTAGAAATGTATATTTCAAATTAATAATACTTTTTCATAGTTTTTATTTTCCGAAAGGAATTCAATTCAAATGAAAGAACTTTCATTTATCGTATTATCATTTTATATTACTATAATTATACTTCTGGACAAATTTACCTGGCTTAACCTCATGGGGCTGTTTTAACCTACGTTAAGTATCCCCTCAATAACTACGTGGCACTTGAGCTCATAAAGAATTCATACGAAACAAACCCGTTAGGGGTCGTCAATCAATTGCACCACTGTGGGCTATATCCAGTGGGCATTGATAAATAGAAAATGAGGTCGGACCAATAGCCAAGTCAAATCGGTTCGCCAAAGACTTATCGATTTTGAATTGAGTTGTGTCGGCGGTAACGGTGCGGAATGGTGCAGTTTAAAGAGCGATTCCTGCTGAGGCAAATACGTATCCTTCTCGGCCAGCTCTGGCCGCTGTCTCATTTTGTGGTTTCCTAATGTATTTACAATGCAATATGAAGGCTGCGGCTATATGCGGGGTAACTGCAGCAACCATATGCCTGTTGTTCTATTTATGCCGATGGTGCAGGCTGGTTGCTTTGTAGTCCAAGATTTTGACACACCGAAAACATTCGTTATTTCTCAAATTATCCATTTTGTTACTTATTGTTCCTTCAAGTTTTCTTTAAATAAAACCAAACCGGTTAATACAATTGGGCATTACAACTGTTTAGTTTTATTATTTTCGATTTGTTTCAAATACCATAAATTTTATTACACAACATTTGAAATATGAAAGTGTATATTCATTTTGTTGTGTGTAGCATATACTGGCCAAATGTATGTCTTGGCTGGGCGGCGAATGTGTTTAATGAGTTGCATTCTGTATGCTAACAGGCAAATATTTCACTAACCGCATTGATCACCTTCAAAGCGAATGTATTTGGGGAAGGAGGACTTTCGAACAGGTGAACCCACATCCCAATGAAAATTATAAATATTGATAGAAAATTAATATTCCCCTTATTTTGCGACATATTACATCTATTTCGGTTGGCCAACGCCAATTTTAACTCTCATGTGTCACCTGCAACTGTAAAATGAGCTCGATTGGTTGTGAATTCCCCAATGCTTTTACTCTTTCAATATGACCTGTTACACAGTATTTATATGCCACAGACCATAAATTCGAAATGACATTTAATGCACAGTAAAATATTATAATGTAACAGCCACTGGTGGCCCAATGGTGCAGAATGCGCGAAATGTGTTTCCTCAATTTTCAATTTTAATACCCACGCTCTCCTGCGACATGCTGCCACGTCGCCCTCCCTCGATTTTCTGTCAATTTTTTGTTGGTCACTTTACGCCATTTTATGTATCACGCAAAACCATGTACATACGAGTAGTCGTGTCATACACTCGTTTATGGCTAAGTGTGCAATGGGCCTTATTTATATCCGCATATGTTCTTTTAAGTGTGTGCTAGACTGTGAAAATTAAGCGAGACTGGAATTTATAAAGTTTGAGTTTTTTTTTTATTTTCATGTATATTTGTGTGTTATTCTATGATGGACTTAAGTACATTAGTGCAGAATTATTCGATATTTTTAAGTCAATGAAAAACGGTGTTTGCAATATCATTATACACTTGCAGAGTATTGTACTTTGGTCAGAAGTTTGCAACACAGTCTCCGACCCCGTAAAGAATATAGTCGAGTCGATTTAGTTTCAAAATTTGATCACGCCCCATTCCGCTCCCGAAAACCACGAAAAACTTATAACTGAGCTGTCTATAAAGATTTAAAGTAAATACACCAACTACAAATTAGTTTCGATTCGATTTGGACATCAATATGAAACTATTGAGTTGGAAAATCATGTTGATAAGATGCTTTTCAATTTGATACTTTTGAAAGCATCAAAATGATACCGTCGAAGCTATCAAGTTGATACTACACAATATAAATATGAAACTACCTGTCATCAAGTTTTAATAAAAGGCAGTATCAATTTTATACTAAATAGTATCAATGCAAAAGTAATTTTTATCAAATTCCTAGTTTTCTGGTCGTTTCTTAAATAGCCAAATGAGGATGAGTTGTTTAAAATCGGACTAAATTAATTTTATGTAATAAGTTTACTTAAAGGTAAACTAATTAAGAAAATAAAAACTAAAAATAAAAAACTCCCTTCATCAATAACAGGATGTGAACCCATTGCTCTTGAAAACCCGAATTATAACATGCACCAAGACTAGAGAAAATTTACTAACGCGCTAAATTCCACCAAACGCGTTAAATTTTCAAATTTTCGGATAACAGTTTTCGAGTAACGAATTGCCACCTTCATGTTTATTTTTGATACATGTAGTTGCAGGCTCTAGTTTTTAACCTTATTTGGTATCAGTTTAAGATTTTTCAGTATCAAATTGATACTAAAATATTAATGCTTGCTGTAGTATCAAATTTGGTACTTAGTGATTTTGTTTTTTAATAAATACATTTGCGTGAACGTGGTTTAAAAATTTGAATAAAATCTGATAAAACACATTCCAGTTATTTAACTTCAGCAACATCTACATTTGTGTTGGCGGCACCAATACGTAAGCAACACGTAACTTTTTGGGTGTTGCTCAACATTATCCTGACAATAATGAGACTAAGTGAATTAGCCATGCCCATGTGCTTTTTATTTCATAGTCGCGACTATGAGATGTGTGTAACCGCGGTTACACTCCACTATAGCTTTCTGACTAGTTTTATAGGGCATAACAATGTGACCCTCGAGTCGGGGCCGTAGGCTCGCTGGTATGAGACAAAATATTTGAGAAACTTTACGAGCTAGAGCTAGAGCTACCAAAATTGGTGACAACATTTTTATTGTCTTCCCACAGATCAAGAGTGTTCTAAGATGTGACCCATGCCCTCTGAGGTACGATTATCTTAAAAGGGTAATAATTGTGCTTTTCATATCCCAGAAGGGTATTCTGAGAGTTAAACAAGGAGATCAAATATAAATATATGATAATAATATGTAAGTAGTTCGGAATGGTTTTTAAATCGATGTTTACCATACTGGGATTTACCGATTAGAATACATATAAACGAGAATCTGGAAAAGTTCGTTGTCCACACAATGAGCCAATTGATTTATTCATTTAGATGGGAAAATTACTTGCCGGCTGCAAAAATAAGGGCGCAACATGCGAGTATAAACAACGTGAATCAAGTTGGTAAATAGCGCCCTATCTAATCCGAAGCCAGTTATCTGGCTTTGGCCGGAATGGAATGGCCCGATAAAGTAGCGATTATGATTTCCCGTTTTATGCTCTGCTTCGAGGGAGCAGTTTATATTTAGATACGAGCATTGCTCATATTAAAATGTACCGGCGGCATGTAGCCGGTAAAGATAGCTGGCGAACACATCGATTGCATGCCGCTTATCGCAATAGTGACGTACTTAGCCATCGAGTGCAAACTTTGCCGAAGGCAACCCAATTAGCTCGAAATTAATTCAAAATATTGGCTCTAAGCGAATTAGCAAAGTTTTCTACTGCACTCCAAGCCGTGCTGCCGAGAAATGTTTCAATTATTTTCTCATTAATTTTTAAACGCTCTCATATTTTGATTTGCGGCTTTTCTACTTTCGATTGAGTGAAATTGTAATTTATTTGATTTCCTCAGGCAAACTTCCTCAGGCTAGTCGAAATCAACGGACAGTAAATATTTGCTTAAAATTTCCGTTTGATTGCAAAGCTCATTAAGACCCAAAAAAGTTAAGTGATGTATTAAAGGGGAAAGTCCAGAGCAATCCCAGCAGTTCCCAAAGGATTGACTACTTCCTGGCGACTGTGAAGAAGGTGTGAGGACTGCATTTAAAAAAAAAAACATTTTGTCTTATTAAGACAGGAAATTCTGGTATTAAACTCTTATTAAAACACATAAGACATATATATAATTCTTTAGCCGTGCTCAGACTTTCAGCTTTTTAAACACCAAAAATTCTATATTTATCAATTTTATAATTGAAAGTTGTCTAACGTGCTCCCCCAAAATATTAACGTTTCGCTATACACTTGACACGGTTTTTTTCTTTTATTTATTTTATAAAATTCAGCCTTGGACCCGACGAGACCAACTCTCTAACAGAGTCAGATTCGTGCTCATTCAGACAAAATGCGGCACAAAATTAAATGTTATATAAATCAAATCACGCCCCAATCTTAGAAGGCCGTAAAAGACCTAAGAACATCGAATAACATTTTACAGGCACTCAAAGTGGCTCGCGGGAGACCGCCAAGCTTAACAAAGAATTAGGTAACGGCCAGACTCGCCTTCGAATAATTATTCTCACTCATATTAATTGCTCCGATGGGCTGGACGAGGCCACCGCCTTGCGTTTATCTGTTCAGGGTAATTTTATGAACACACAGCGAATACGCGATATTTACGTCAGTGTTTATGCCTGAGCCTGCTTTAAAAGCCTCTTCTTTATATCATATCGACCTCAGCAGCACATGTATTCGCTTATTTTAAGTGTTCACATATCCCTCTGTTTGCTGCATGATTGAAAGTAAACAAATGAGCAAGGACAAGGCACATTTATTTACTCTTAATTCGGCGGGAGCCGACTCCTCCTCCACATGTAACCGTTTTCTCGTCGGCTTGTTTTTCTTGTTGTGCACTTGTTGATGGACTCCTGGCGGCGTAACAATGTTCATTTGAATACTGTTAACATTCTTTGGCATTACGCTAAGCCAGCGGCAGTATATTCCATTTACTTTTGCATTTGCCAACACATTAGGCGACTTATGCCAGCATGACTCGTCTAAACAAAGTCAGACCACTTATTTTATCCGAATATAAATTTTATGAATATTGTTTGCATATGATAACGAAGGAACTTTAGGCTGTATTCTTCTCCCCTATTTATAGAATTTGTTGCTAGGACCGCCCACCTGAATGCAATTTGGCTCCCCCACGCAAAAATGAATTTCATTCATTTTTAAACTTACATAAAACGACACTGAATAATTTTATATCACGTTTTGAGTGATTTCTTGGTTTTATTTCCCATATTCAGCGACGAATTCTAATCGAATCCATGTGGACATATTTGACATTCAATTTTTTTTTCCTACAGCTTGACAATCAGAAGAACTAATAGAATTTACACGGCTTGATAGAGAGCAGAAAAATTCGAAAAAAAAAAATTCAACCAGAAAAGTATATTGCTTTGTTGAATCTCTGTGCAATCAGTTTAAAAAATACATAAGAACAAAGCTGAAAATTGGATTGGTATTTATTTAATATATATTCAATATCTTTGCAACGCGTGACGTATAGATTGAGATAAAAAAATAACTTCCTGAATATGCATCAACCTCTGGCCGACCTCGAGCACTCGAAGCAATGCATATGGATACGGACTCGTTTTTTTCGTGACCCGGAAACCAAGCATTCGACGGTAGACAGGAGCTCGGAAAGGTTTCTGTTTCATATTAAAAATACCGGTGCGCCTGATTGATTTACGGGTGCGTCCGCCTGGCTGGGCCAACAAACCGACGGGACCCTGAAGGTGTTGCAGTTGAGCAAACCAACCAAACGAAAGGTGCCATTGCTGCAGCCTGTTCGACCCAGAAATATATGCAACATATGTATATACAGAAGAAAAGTTTGACAAAAACGTCGGGTTCAATATAAGACTGAAAAAATGAAATACAAAAATGTAATAGATTAAATGTGAGAGTTTTTTTCTACTTTTCCATTTTTTTTACATTCTCCTTAACTTGATTTTGCACAATTTGATTCAATTATATATTTGGTAAATATAACGCTTTATTTTAATTAATGTCCATAGATTTATAATTTTTTGGTGTAGCTCTTCTCTTATTCTTATTTCAAGACTCTAATTGGATTCTTTTTGTGCTTCCTCGAATTTAAGTAATTGAATCGAATAAAAAACAAGGCTGAAGATTAATTTGCCAATCCGTTTGGTTGGCTCTGTTAATGCGCAGGATGCCTAATTGTATAAACAATTTATGAGGGTCCTGACTTATTTGAGTTCGCAGTTATAAATACTTTTGCCCTTTGGTAATTCCTCACCCGAAACGTAACGAGCTTGGCAATTAATTAGCTAATGAAATTACATTTAAGTGACTGAAATTTTTTGGCATTACAACTTGTTGACACTTTTTTGGCGCCAAAGTTCCTGGAACAGTTTTTATTTTGCGTTTCCGCCGACTGCCAATTACATTTGCCGTTGACAAGCCTTTAAAAAACAGGTTGCCCTTGGGCCACATTTCCCACGTGCCGACTAATTAAGCCCACAACGCTTAAAAACTTAAATGCTGTACATTACTCATGAATTTGCTGCACTTCAAGGAGGGACTTAAAGTGTCTGGCCCTTGCGTTTTCCAAATCATTAAATAATTATGTGCTCATGACAGCTAATAAGCTGCCTTTGTCCAGTACCTTAATTGTACCCAATTTGAAATACAGCTTCATTATTAGGGAATTTAAAGCAGTTTACATACACATTTACGTATTTAGACAATTTTTCTAAAAATGTTTCATTGAAAAATATGCGCAGGTATGGGGGTTATAGGGAATCTCCCGTGGTCCCTCAAAAAAAAAGTTGATTTGCGGTGTACATCCTAACGGTCCACAGAATCGTCCGATATGAAAACCACAATATGCATTAGTTAAAGGATAATTGTCCGGAGGTATCACCGTGGAGTTTATATTTTTTAAATTTTTTTTTATTCGTTTTTCATGAAAGTTTGATGTCAAAAATTCAATTCATGACTAAAAAAAATTTAATTGTTAAATTCAAAATATAATAAAAAATAACATTAAAAAAAACCCGACGGTGATATCTGGACAGTTAGTAGCAGAAGCTGTGTCCAAAATTTCAAAAAGAATGGTCAAGTAGATTTTTAGTAATCGTGTACACCGACTTTGAAGATGGTACTTTGCGGGAGAGCGCTTTAAAGTTTTGGCTCCTCATACATCGAACATAGAATGACCTCCGTTCAACTACCCATTACTTCGATATTTTTGCTCCTATTGATGTCAAATCTGAACTTCATATTCTTAAGATGTTGGACATTTATAAATAAAAACGATAAAGAAAGCTAACTTCGGTAAACCGAAGTTGGTATACCCTTGCAGTCTGCAATTGGATCATTGAAAATTGAACAATTTTTGTAATCTTGAAAAAATATCGATTTTTATAAATTTTACATTTCACATGTAGAATTTTACATTTTCATATAAATCGACCTATCGATTCTATGGAAGCTATATGATATAGTTGTCCGATCTTAAAAAAAATGAAACCCGTAATTCTAGAACCATAAAAAACTGCTACATCTCAAAATTTATAGAAATACGTTTAAAAACAGAGAAGTTACAATTTTTATACCCTTGCAGAGGGTAATATAATTTGGACCAGATGTTTGCAACGCAGTAAAGGAGGCATCTCCGACCCCATAAAGTATATATATTCTTGATCAGCATCACCAGCCGAGTCGATCTAGCCATGTCCGTCTGTCTGTCTGTCCGTCTGTCCGTCTGTCGGTTTCTACGCGAACTAGTCTTTCAGTTTTTGAGCTATCGAGCTGAAATTTTCAGCATAGTCTTATTTCTTTAGCACGCAGTATATATGTCGGAACGACCGAAATCGGACTACTATATCCTATAGCTGCCATTTGAATAATGGCGAAATTAATGTAAGAAAAATTTTAGCTTCTCGGTTTTTCAACGTATTTCTATAAATTGTAAGATATAGCAGTTTTTTATGGTTCTAGAATTACGGTTTTAATTTCATTAAGATCGGACCACTATATCATATAGCTGCCATAGAAGCGATCGGTCGATTTATATGAAAATGTAAAATTATACATGTAAAATGTAAAATGTTCAAAATTCGATATTTTTTCAACATTACTAAAATGGTTTGTTTTGCAATGATCCAATTGCAGACTGCAAGGATATACCAACTTCGGTTTACCGAAGTTAGCTTTCTTTCTCGTTTTACATTAATTTTGCCATCATTCCTATGGCGGCTATAGGATATAGTAGTCCGATTTCGCCCGTTCCGATATATATACTGCTTGCTAAAGAAATAAGACCATGCTGAATATTTCAGCTCGATATCTCAAAAACTGAAAGACTAGTTCGCGTAGAAACCGACAGACGGGAAAAAAATTTACGTCTGGCTAAAACACTTTCAGAAAATATTCAAGGACCGTAAAGGTTCTCATTACATTTCTCAAATATTTCTGACAAATATCCATGACGACATTTAGTCACCAATGTGCGACATACTATGTATTCAAAAATTCAATATTTGTAAAATCTTTTTGTGTTAGAATATCGCTGTGAATCCTGAAATATTTGAAATAACGAGCTGTTTGGGTCGGCTTTTCTGTAAGCTGTCAAAATATGATTTCATGTAAAACCGTCGCTTTAAATTAAAGCCATAGGATCCCTAGCGAGGCCATACCAATAAATCAGTGTTACTCTGTGGCCAAATGCAAATAGAAACACATTGTCCCTATGCGCCGCCAGATTTAGATTTCGTAGCCTCCCATGAACGAAATGCGTATTCGCCACGCTGACGAAAGCTCATTAGTGCTGGGCGGTGTTTTTAAATGGGCGTGTTAAGCTCGCTTCATGCACCCACGGAGGGAACACTACAATCCAGTATGGAGATAGCTTGTTGTCAGCTCATCACTCTGATTTAATGGCCAGATGGCGAGGACGTGTGGACAGGAGACCAATCCAGCACGTACCAGTAATTAAACTAGTTCACAAACTAAGCAATTATCACAATTAAGCAAGGTCTGCCTATGTCCTTCCCAATATACATATACTATATCTTTGCTAAGCAAGTAATAATTATCGCCCAACGGTGAGGGAAGTCTACTGATATTTGATACATAAACCATAGCTACCGCTAGTGTCGGTAAGAATTTTAGGCATATCCAGTAAAAATGCATTATGCTTTCAATATCAAATATTTTTCACGAAGTATCGATAGTAGTGATATCACAAAATCCAAACATTTAAGAAGGGTTTTATAAAGAAAACATAATAACTTTAAAAATGTGTGCCCATCTATTACTTCACGTAATAGAAAGCTATATTACTTGTGAATCAGAACTACATACGAGTATGTACATATTTTATATGCCTGTTACTCTGCCTCTTCGTTACGGTGCGTTCACAGAGGAAGTATTCGAAAAGGTTTTTGTGACCGTAATATATCAGTATATTGAAAGCAATAGTGATATATAAATATTTGTTTGCCATCCATGCGACTTGGACCAATTGGCTCTAAATTGGAGAGAAGCATTCTTAAAGGGCTACACCAATTGCAGCCACTTTTGCAGCATATTTGCTTATCACATTCAGATTGCACAGAAAATCAAGGAAGAGCAAACAACGAAATTGTATGGCATCTGGCGGAAACGAAGTAAATGGAAGGAAAGACCAAGAAGGGAATCAAATTACTTGGCTCGGTCGCAAAGTGGTTAATTTCAGACTGGCTGTGGTGGGCGTGGCCTGTGTGGGGCGGTTTAAGCCAATTTGCGCTGTATTGTCCAGTTAATAAATAGTTAAGATGTTGTTTTGGTTATTTTAAGTTTTCGTCTTGGATTTATTTTAGATTTGCCTGTTGATGATGCGCTTACGGTTTTTTGGGAGTCGAGCTAAAGAAAACTATTTAAAATCCTCGTGCTTTTAATTTTCTCTACAAATATTTTCATGTAAAATTGGATAATGTGGGTGCTCCTTGTTAAGTTCTATAAATCAAATCAAATAGTCATTTTTGACCAATATTGAGTAAAGGATAGTTTTAAAACAATAATTAGAGGAGTTTGGTTGGTGGGCATACAAAACAAAGCTTTGAGCAACAAAAAGAATGGTTACATTTAAATTTAAATATCCCAGAATACTCTCAAGTTACAGATAGTCCGGGCCATCCATTACAAATGTTTGCTACTATCCAGCTAAATAATTCACTCCAAAGCTACTCCCTTTTTTGTGCTAGCCGTTACCCTTTTCTCGGCAGCCGGAGCATGACAGACAGGGGCAGGTTCAGAACGTAATAAAGAGCTTACAATTTATGACACCTCGGAAGGAGTGGAGGCGTCTGGGCGAAGGATTCCTCGGAGCTGCTAAAGTTGTTGTCACCTGCGGAGACTCAGAGGTAAACTGCTGGCACCTGTTGATTGCTCGCCTGTCATCTATACATATTTTATCATATTCGGTTGGCTTGAAAACGACGACTGGATTTCTCGACACACAATTGGGCCTAACAGGCCCAACAATTAAATTGGACATCTTAATCCCTGGCTTAATTTCACAATATAGTGGGATATAAAAGGTGCAACTATTTCTGCCTATGGTTTCAATTTCATTATGTCCCTTGGTCATTTTTCTGTCAGTTTAATTTGGTGGAAAATTGAATGGGGAGGCTAATTAAGTTTCACAAGACAAGATAAATTATTTGAGCGCCAGGTGCCGTCCTCGATTGACCTAGCCACCCGTCACCCGTCGTTGAGAATGCCTCCCTGGTTTTTCGATTGAGACTATGTTATTGTATCAACTTCTTCATTTGATTGTTTTCGTTTGTTTGTTGTGGCTGAATGTGAGAGTGTGCGTGCCCAAATTGTGGCGTTGACATTCGCCGGAAGCCAAGGAAAAACATTTTCCGACGGCTTCTGCCGTGCCCGACACTTCTGTCTGGCATTTGTAAATCAGTTTGCACCCCGAGCCGGAGTCCGAACCTCCATATTATTGTTGACTTGCCAACTCAAATCAATATCGTCAAGTGTGTGTGTACACATGTGGTGGCAATTGAATTTGAATAATTCGTATCTGTTTCGATTTAAACTTTTTGGCAGGTCACATATATTATTACAAGCGCATATGCTTCTAAAATGGCTTTGCGGCCAACTTTCTAAATTATTAATATTAAAATTTTCAGCTCTAAATATTTAATTGTTGCAAACCAAGTTTAATCCGGGTAAATTGCCTTACCCTGGCAAATGTGTCAAAATTAATTACAAAATGTATACACATCCGTGTAATTAATGCAATTCCCGATGTTATATTATGGCCTTCCTGACACTGCCTCACCTGTTGCAATTATTTATGCAAAGTGACTCGGCCAACAAATTTTGGTAACGGATGTGTGTGATGGGCGGAAACATATGACAAATGTATTAATAACTCTACTTTGCAATATGCTGAGTATGAAGGTGTGCTTGTGCCGACAGCGCATCATTTTCCTATTTTTGGCTTAGCAAAAGTGGAAAACCTAAAATAACTGACCACCGAATGAAAAATTTACAAGTTTAACCAAAAACAATGGATAACTGGCTACGAACGGGTTTCACGTTGCCACTGGAACACGAAAAAACACTCGAAACCCATTTTGCATTATAAATGACAAACGAACTTTGAGAGAAATTCCTGTGTTACGTTCGTGAATGAGAAATGGCCTGAATGGCGTCAGTGTAAAATATTAACATCTATATGGATTAACAAACATGTATGCGGCCCTGGATCCATATAAAAGTTACCTACTATTTAACGAGTATGAATTGGGCAAATGTTGAAAACTATTTTAAAGAGTTTCGATCTTGACTAAGAATTGCAATTTAATTGACAGCATTTCTTAAATTTTTTAGCAACAAAATATTAGCGCCCTAACAATCTCTAATTTTAATAAAAAATCTCTGTCATAAAAGAATCATTCTAAGTTCATGAAATTTTTAAAGCTGAACAATTCTAGGAATCTGAAAATTTCTGGAGACCTGCAATCATATGGCACATCAAATTATGAAAAACATAAATTAAACAGGCCAAAATGCAGAAGATAATGTTGGCAAATGAAGATATATGACTTATAACACGTTAAGCAATACTCAAAAATTTACAAATGTTGTTGAGAACATGTTGAGCAACACTCTTTGGTGTTGACAACAGAAATGCAGACTTTGCAGTTGATCAGCATATACACAAATTTTATTGTTAAATATTTTCATGTTAAACATCCGATTTCATTAACATTTTTAGAGCAGGTCCGCACAAATGTTAAACATCCGATTCTATTTTTAGAGCAGGTCCGCACAAATGTTTTTAGTTCATATATATATTTATTTTTAGCCGCCTATTGTACAAACATGTACAAACATTATTTATATTTAGTTTAGACAAGTATTGAAACAAACTTGATCTGCGTACAACAGATAGAAATGTTGCTACCAAATTTGGTAGCTTTAGCTTTTATAGTTTTTAAGATCTGTTGTTTCATACGGATGGACAGACGGACAGTCGGACGGAGGATAGACGGACATGGCTACATCGATTCGACTGGTGATCCTGGTAAAGAATATCTCTTTTTGCCCGTTACAAACTTTCTCGGTTGGTACGGGTACCTGGTATAAAAAAATTACTTTTAGAAGGTGGTGTATTATTTTTTCGGTTTATACGTTTAATATTGGTTTTGAACGTCTATAGAAAATAAGAACTGTGGAATCACTTGTCTGATAGCCATCTACAAGAGGCGTGCGCAATCTGCCTAGCGCAATGTTGTTTAAATTACTTGACTCCTGTTTTATGCTTTCATCTGATAGTACCACTTCTGATTCGGCATTTTATTAGCCATGCGTCATTAAAATTAACGCTCCCTTTTTTGGGAGTACCAAGCTGAGGCACGCTCATAAACTCTATAATTCGGTTCTTCTCGTATCATCGAACAACAATCTTAATTTGATCCCTTGTGTGTTTGTCAGTTTTTATACCCGGTACCCATAGGGTACAAGGGTATTATGAGTTAGTGCCAACCGAAAATGTATGTAACAGGCAGAAGGAGGCATCTCCGACGCCATAAAGTATATATATTCTTGATCAGCATCACCAGCCGAGTCGATCTAGCCATGTCCATGTCTGTCTGTCTGTCTGTCCGTCTATCGGTTTCTACGCGAACTAGTCTCTCAGTTTTTGAGCTATCGAGCTGAAATTTTCAGCATTCTTATCTTATTTATTTCTTATTTCTTTAGCACGCAGAATATATGTCGGAACGGCCGAATTCGGACTACTATATCCTATAGCTGCCATAGGAATGATGGCGAAATTAATGTAATCAAAATTGTAACTTCTCTGTTTTTAAACGTATTTCTCTAAATTTTGAGATACTACTGTGGGCAAAAAGTAAGGTGAATTTTCAATTTAAAATTCGCGGGCTTAAGATGGCGGACTAGTTTTTTTTTTTTTGAGTTGGCAGGACTGTTGATAACATCTGGCGGTAATTTCATGTCAATGTCAGTATCAGTACTATATTTACGCTTGTGTTTACCAAACGATCAAGAGTGCATTTGTCGATTTTTACAATGTCTGATTTAATTGAGCAGAGAAGTGCCATTAAATGTTGTTGTCAACGGAAACGTTGAGGATGTTGCGGAAGGCCTTTGGTGATTCTACCATGTCCCAGAAAAATGTTTATAAGTGGTACAAAGACTTCAAAGAGGGTCGGGAACGTGTTGATGACTTGGAGTCAAAGTCGTTCAAAAATCAAGGTTATGATGACAGTTTTTTTCGATTTTCGTGGTGTGGTGCACTATGAATTCCTTCCACCTGGCCAAACTGTTAATAAGGAGGAAGCAATTCGTCGAAAAAGACCTGAATTATGGGTCAACAACTCTTGGTTTTTGCGTCATGATAATGCACCGTCGCACACTGCACTTGTTCTTCGGGACCATTTCGCCAAGAATTCGACGCATATCGTTCGCAACCACAGTATTCTCCTGATTTGGCTCCGTGTGACTTCTGGCTAATTCCAAAACTCAAGAGACCACTCCGCGGAACGCGTTTCGAGTCGATTGAAGAGATAAAAGCGGAATCGACGAGGGCGCTCATGGCTATACCGGAAAGGGACTATTTGGCCTGTTTCGAAGATTTGAAGAAACGTTGGCAGAAGTGTATTTTATCGGGTGGGGATTACTTTGAAGGGGATGAAATTGATTCAAGAGAATAAATAAAGAATTTTCACTTTACAAACAAATTCACCTTACTTTTTGCCCACAGTAGTATAGCAGTTTTTAATAATTCTAGAATTACGGTTTTCATTTTTTTTTAAATGGGACAACTATATCATATAGCTGCCATAGAAGTGTTCAGTCGATTTATATGAAAATGTAAAATGTACAAAATTCGATATTTTTCAACATTACTAAAATGGTTCGATTTTCAATGATCCAATTGCAGATTGCAAGGGTATACCAACTTCGGTTTACCGAAGTTAGCTTTTTTTCTCGTTTGATAGTGTTTTGCCATCGCGCCAACTTGAATATGGGTAATTCTCTTATTTCGAATGTGAAATTTGTACGTATTCAAAGTGAAACAAAACATTTGCCGACATTTTATTTTATTCTGACAAAAAGTAAAACCTATTGCTTATGGTTAGCACAATATTTTGTTTTAAAATTGACTTAGGGAAGTATTTCCTTTTTAAGATAATTACATAAAACAAAGACACAGTCGTGTCATTATGTTCACTTTCTCGAAAGCCAGTTTTAAGACTGATTTTAGCCAAACGTTAACGAAAATTTTGATGCAGCTAATTTTAAAATGTTACTTATTGATATTTCTTAAATTTTTATCCGTCATTCTTTTTTATATAGTTTTTTAACTTTTTAAGTAATTAGACGTGCGTTTCTAGTGATTTTTAATATATATAACACATGTATTATATTATATGTAGTATTTCCTAACTCACTAAAATCGATAGATAAATTGATTGATAATTATTGGTATTTTATGAATTTAGTTTGGCAAAGAATTTTGATATGCGTAAAATGTGTTCAATATTGGCTTTAAGAACACCTTTATGTAAGCAAAAAATAAAAACGTTTAAGTAGATACTATATGATAGTACTTACTGACCCTGATATCCTGAAATATAATTAAAGTGAACTCCTAAAAAGCATTTTAAACTAAACTTGCAGAATCAGTTCTAAGGCCAATCAAGTGGATAAAAATCACAATTTGTTCTGATTTGTGTTCTGGCTGCTAATACCGGTTTCTAAAATATATTTTTCAAGAAATACTTTCATTTTATATGAGTCTTTTTAATTAATTTTTGTAATATCGCGACGGTAAATTATAGCATAATTTTTGGAGAAAGCTAATTGCTTCTCTCGGAGAAAATTTAAATATTGTTTTGTAATAGCTCACCTGTGCTATAATTCAACACTGTTTAGCAGTTAAAATCGAAATATGAAAGCACTGATTTAAGGATTTTATCTTCAAAATTCTAGCAAAAAGTACCTTAAAAAGTTGTTCAATAAGGCAAGTAATCTGTTGAAATGAGAGTGCCCAAGAGGTATGCTACACTTTTTTCCCACAAAGGAGACAGTGGGCAAAAAATCGAACTACAAAAACACACGGAGTGCAGTTGAAAACAATTTTTTTGAATCTGCTTTAAGGTTTTGTCTGTTTTTTCAGTTACCAGATGAGTTTGTTTCGAAGCGCGCCGAACGAATGCAACGCTTCCGAGGCCAACGACTTGTTTTATAGCCCTCCAGCAAATCCGAAACCCACCCGAATGCGAAACCGAGCCGGAATCGGAGTCCGCACGAAGTTGGCCAAGTCTGCATTTCCAATTCAAAGCCAACTGGTTGCGCCTGTTGCTTCTCCAATCGGGAGCTTTTCTGGCCTGCCGGCTGACCCGCCGGTTCGCGTCTTGGCTGATAGGCGTCGGACTTTGGCGCCAACGCAAATTTCGCTGTTGCCTGTTGTTGCTGCGTGTGACGTCAGCGGGTCGGGGTCGCGGTGATTTAAAGCTGTGCTAGCTGCCTGCCATTCGCTGGCATCGGAATTGGGCGAGTTGTTGTTGGTTAGCCGGTCACCTACGCAGCCCTCACACACATCAGTAGGCGGCGCCTACGTAGTTGGCCCCTAAATCAACCCAAAGTCACACTCACAGCAACCCAGAGCCATGCAAGATACGAAAAGTCGGACATTTTCGCCCCAAAGCCGTTCATTTTTATTGTCAAAATTATTCGCAAGGCAGGGGTAGAGGTTAGTTAGTGGATACCCATGCAAATCTAAGTTAGTAATGAAATAAGTTTTGTGCATTGCCTACAATGTATTTTCCAAGAAAATATGCAATTAATCTAGGGTTATGTTCAGGGTAATATTGAACTGAAGTAAGCATATTTTCAAATTTAAAAGGAAAAAACAATGTATTTAATTTCAATACATACATATATGTTCAAATATTTTAACAAATTTTTCTACCAGTTCTTAGATACTAAATAAATGAAAAATCATAATGTGCGCTGCGTGCTTCTGGGGGGATTTTCCTCTCTCAATATTTTAATTTAATTTGTTCAGCTGTATTTGCCGTTCACATTTGACATTCGGCCTAATGAGTGAGGACATCGCTTAAAATGAAATATAATCTGGTGTTCAAAGGCTGGCGATGCTTATAAAGAGATAATATTATGCAGGCGCCATTTGGTCCAATTGAATGATAGGCGAATAAAATGTTTAAGTGAAGCTCAACGTGGATGTTTGGGTTTGTTAACATTTGTACAGGTTGGCATTTGGGCGCCAGCTATACATATAAGGAAAAACTATTTCAGGATCAATGTGCTTTGCTTATAGGGGAGAGCGGGCCAAGCCAAGCAGTTGGGTGAAACCGACATCCCGTATCACGTCGATGGAGCAAGTGACAGAATAAAGACTTATGTCAAAAGAAAGCTCTCACAAAATAAGGAAGACCCCTTAAACCATACTTTACATTATTCAATAATTCCATTATGAGGTCGGAGATGCCTCCTTCACTGCGTTGCAAATATCATGGCAAAATTATAATACCCTCTGCAAGGGTATAACAAGGTCGCAACAAACGACGAAGCTGAAAAGAACGACGAGAAAACGACGCTAAAAGATTCAATTCTGAATTCAATTCAATATTATTGCTAATCATTTACTAAATCTATTTACATAAAACTTTCCTACTCTATACAAAAATCGAATAAGCTTATAAACCTATTATCTAGTGAGACTTCTAATTTAATATGGAAAACCAATCCCACATATATTTATACCAGAGATGGTTACGTCTTCATTCAACCAAGATTAAAAATCCTTAGTTTAAATATATTCTACATATCTACCTATAATAAATCATACACCTTTAATGACCCTGAGTCAATAAGAATCATTTATTAATTAAAATATGAGATATGGGAGAATAGAGTCTGTCCTTTATTTTAACCCGATCACTCCATTTAGCCCTGGCAAAGAACACGTTCATACAAATCTTTGGGTACTTTTTGATAGCATAAAGCAGAATGTCGCTAAACAATTATTTATTCAAAAAAATTGCATTAAAATTTTGAAAAATATAAACGTTAAAAGAATTAAAATAATTTTACAATAGGCCGTGCTGGTTAGTTGATGCTGTCCGACCCGGCCGACGAGGGGAGACCCAAACTGCAGGGGTTGCGGCCAGAGTCCTTGGCGGCAGTTTCCTGGGGTAGTTTTCCCATTTGCATGAGAAGCTCATCGATGCGTTCCGCCTTTATCTTGAGAATGTTCTCCATGTGAGTTAGTCGCTGTTGGTACGCATCGATTACGGCGTCTTTGGCCTGGTTGTCGCGAGTCACCTTCTCGAAGAGGGAGTACAAAATCATCTTCTGGGGCACCTGGACTATGGCGTCGCCGACCTGCTTGTTGACCACCACGGTTTTGACTTCGTCGTTCTCCTCCCAGGCCCGCTCCTGCCGCAACACCGCGTTGCGCTCCTCCGCTAAGCGCTGCCGCTTCTCCAGTCGGATCACCTCATGGACCATCACCTCGGCAGCCCCCTCGGTGCCGTTGGCCAGCAGCTCCATGAACTCCTTGCTAAGCGAGAGGTTGAACTTGGACATCACCTTGTAGTTGAAGGTCTCCCAGTTGACCAGCTTCAGCTGAACACTGCTCTTTTTGGGGTAGTTGTACAGATCGATAAGTCGGGGATGGTCCCGCTTCAGCAGCTCGGCGAGGGGCAGGACATCGGAGAAGTCGCGCCGCAGCCTCTGGGTGTTGATGTTGTTCTTCCGCAGCCACGTGCGCACCTCCTCCAGCTCCTCGCTGTTCAGGCTCTTGCTAACGATGGTGTGCATAATGGGGCGATCAGTAGTTGCTTTTGAATAACGAAGGAAATTTTTAAATTGTAGTTGATTTGGCTGTTGTGTGATCAACACACATGAGAGAGGCCAGAAAGTATACTGTACTGATGTAAATGCAAAGTCAAGGGTTCCTTTGCCTCAAGGCATCTTGAGAATTTTCAAGTCAATGAAGCGTGTTGGAATTAAGTATGAGCTCCGGGAAAATTTAAGAAAGAAAGTGAATGAATTAAAGGCACAAAATAAAGTTTAAAATACTAGAGTATTCAAAAAAAATTTGACGCTAAAGTTAGTGATATGAATATAACAAGTGCATAATTATTTTATATAAATAAGACAATCAAAAGGAAGAGTGTAGAAGGAAGCTTTGTGAGCCCAAGACACGGTTGTTTCTCGTTATTCTCAAAGCGCGATTGCGAAGTGCAAAAACGTCTACAGAAAGCAACGTGCCATTTTTTAGAATAAAATTTTTTGCCTTCGGCGTTGGTTTCCTTTTCTTCTCAAATCCATAAAATTCAATTATAAGCTTACCAATAATTCACACTATTTCTTTTTATTCATTATAAGGCTTACCTTTACTTCTATTAATCCTTTTCCGGCGCTGCTCTACGTTCTCTCTGAACTAATGGTCACAGCAATACTCTTCTATTACCTCATAAAACTGCCCTTTACTATAAAATTATCTTTCTCATAATTTGTATACTCAAATGTACGTCCTAACATTGAAAAGTAGTTTTTTACTACGAAATTTACGTTGTCAAAATTTTTATTTATTTATATTTCACGCATAAATGTATTTAAAGTGTGCAGTGTCGACATACTCGTATATAGTATTTACGCTAAGCACAATTTAACAAAAATTTTAAGCTTCACAGACCACTGTACCGCGACGATCGCACAGACAGGCGCTTGGATTTTGTGTATTCATAATTTGTCAGTGTGCGTGTTTGCTACGCATTTTGTATGGGAATTGGGCTAAAATTCAAAGATGGATTGTGACTAAACTAAGAGCGTCCCCAAAATAATTTTTATACCCAAATGTACGTTGAAGCACCCCCTAAATTTTCAGGAAACGTCCGCTCTATTTTATTCATTTTTTGTATTTATTACCTTTTACCCGAAATAAAAAGAGTATAGCTTATTTAACATTTTTTATGATTTTTGAGGGCGGATGTGAGCATGGCCAAATTTTAAAACAAACTAGATCTGCGTGCAACAGATTCCAATGTTGTCACCAAATTTGGTAACTCTAGCTCTTATAGTCTCTGAGATCTGTTGTTTCACACGGACGGACAGACGGACAGACGGACATGGCTAAATCGACTCGGCTGGTGATACTGATCAAGAATATATACTTTATGGGGTCGGAGATGCCTCCTTCTGCCTGTTACATACATTCACGGTTGGCACAAACTTATAATACCCTTGTACCCTATGGGTACCGGGTATAAAAATTGCACTTGATCTGAGTACAAAACCACATCTAAGTAAGAACAAATTTCTCATTAGTTATTTAAGTACATATTTGCTTATTTTAAATCCGTTTTTCCTTAAAAATTCTGTCTTTGTATATCTATTCTTGTAACCCTAAATTTTAAAATAATGGGCAGTAAGAAAAAACATGATTGCTAGATTCGCTTTAAACGAAAGAGTACAGTAAACTCTAAACTTACTACCAAAATTTTGTAACGTTACCGACTAATTTGAACTCTTGTAACATTTAAGGTAGGGGTGATAGAAAAAAAATAAGTTAATGCAAAATATAAGTCTTGGATTATACTATCAGTTATATATAAGATATAATAATTTTTGCGTGTTATTTATGGAAATATGAACTATGCATACAAACGTAACGTTACCGACTTTGTTTTTGACCATTTGTACATACCATACATACATCAGAATCGGTAATTTAATAATAATTAATAGATTCTTTATGCATTGAAAAAGATTTTAGAAATTGAGGATGTTTTCTAACACTAGATTACACTAAAAATGCTCCAAGCCTGTTGATGCGAAATTCTGGTAAAGTTTGGGGGTCCATCTCGAAAATTATATATATTTTTTTAAGGTTTTTTAAAGTATCACAAGAAAAAAAATCAGCTTAATTTGTGTTTTATTTTATATCTCGAGTGGTAGACAATCAATTCAGCCATTATAATACAGGTGATAAACAAACCCTTACATTTTCAATACATATTATTCATATTGGATAAGTACTTTGGGTGCTGAAACCCAATAGACTTAAAAAAGTGAAAATTTCGGTATTTTTCTATTAACAGAGACCCTTCCAAAAAAAAAAAAAACATAGATAGGGGGTGCTTCAACATACATTTGGGTATAACAATTATGTTGGGGACGCTCTGAGTTTAGCCACATTAAATATTTAAAGTTTAGCCTAATTCCCATACAAAATGCGTAGCAAACACGCACACTGACAAATTATGAATATACAAAATTCAAGCGCCCGTTTGCGTGATCGCCGCGGTGGTCTGTGAAGCATAAAATGGTTGGCAAATTGTGCTTAGCGTAAATACTATATATGTCGACACTTTGCACACTTTGAATACATTTATGCGTGAAATTTAAAAAAAATGAAATTTGTACAACGTAAAATACGTAGAAATTAACGAGTTTTACATTTTTTAATTTTTTTTATTTATATTATATATAATTATATTATATTATATATAAAATTAAAAAGGACCTTCCATGCCCTTATTTTCGTCAAATGTCAATCAAAAATCGGTCGTGAATAATAAATGAAAAAGAAAAAAAAAGAATAATTAATTAAGAATACTTAAAGTAGTGCCGCACGCGAAAAATTTTTCCGATTTTGTTATATTATAACTTTAGGATCCCTACGACTTACAATTGGATGTATAATAATATTTAGCAGCATTGAATACAGAAATTAACCAAAGTATTTATATATATTTATATATTATTATATATATGCACAACGTTGACGTTGGGGACATTTTTTTATGTATATCGATCATTTAAAGGACTTTTGCTGATTTTAGGGACAGTCCTCAAAATTTTCTGGCATATATCGTCTATTTTGGGGACATTTTAATATACGCAGTGAAGGAAAAATTATTTTGATAAACTTATTTACTATTATAAAAAGAGCACTTTTTGCTGCAAAGATTCAATAACCTGTTGTTATATATACTCATTTTAAATAATAGTTTTTAATATATTTTCGTTTTTTAATATATATTTATCATTGATTATGGGGACTTATGATAAAAGTGCGTGTAATGCAATGACTATAAATGTGGAAAGTTTAAATTTATGTTAATATGATATTCTATCCCCATTTCGATGAAAACATGTTTAAAATACTTAAGTTAAAGCTATATTTAAAAAATTGTATATAATTTTTTTCTGAAAGGTAGCATCTCTGTGCTGTATATATGCATACCGTATCAATGTCTTGTATGGGGACTTCACAAATAATTAAATTATATGAAGTAATCTTTAATAACAACCGAGAAAAACAAATAGTCGGCGAAGTTTTGCTCCCTTTTCATAAAAAAAAAATTATTTTTTGAAAATTTTTGGGTTTTGTTATATACTACCAATTTCCAACAAAGGTTTTTTTTTTTATTTTAATTGGCAATACAACAATAATATTCAATAAAAAAAGGGTTTTTTTTGTTAATTCCTGATTAATGTGCTTACTTATGTATTGATAGTATACAAAACATAGCAATTACAAAATTTGTATTTTTTTTTTATGGGCAAAGGTTAAAAACTTATAATTTACCTTTTTATAATTTAGAAATTGTTGAAAGTCTGTTAAACGATGCGAAAACAAGAACTCCATTAGTATCCAATAAAAGTGAGCAAGAAGACCTACTTGCTGCATGTATATGCACAACGTTGACGTTGGGGACATTTTTTATGTATATCGATCATTTAAAGGACATTTGCTGATTTTAG
>VNKF01007291.1:0-15786 GCA_008044355.1 Drosophila lacteicornis
TCGGCCACGATTGAATTCGTTGTACCAGTTTTTCACAGTGCTATAGGATGGTGCTTCATAGTCATACAAAGATTTAAGTTCATCGCTGCACTCTTGTCGTGATAATCCACGCCGAAAGTTGTGAAAAATGATCGCACGAAAATGTTCACGAGTTAATTCCATTTTTTTGCGAAATTGATTTTTTTAAGTAACTGTAAACAACACAAATGATAGTCGTACGTCAAACCGTTCTGAGTACGTTTATGCTTAAAAATGTCGAACTTTTCAATGGAAATGTCAGATTCCACCTAACAACACTTAGTGTTGCCTAGGCCAGAAATATATATAGCAGCCCACGTATAGGCCCAAAACTCAGTCAATAAAAACCATTAAAGAATTCTTTATAAAAAAAAAGTGTTAAAATATTTATATTTTCCGCGAGTGGGGCGGCGGCATAAAATTAATAGAAATTAAAATAATATCACACAAAAAAACGGCCACAAGCAAAATATGCCATGAATATTTGGCATGCTTTTGTCGACGTTTTAACATATGTTTGCAATCGAGCGGAAATATATGGCCATACATATTAACACGTTTAGATATGACAGTGCGTTTCAGATTTATAGGCTTACTGGACTTAAATCTTATATACAAATTGTATATACAAAATGTAGAGCAATTTCTACAGTGGGAACACAAAAACAGTAATTTTAACAACCGCTGTTTAAGACGCGACTAACCATCTGAAGTTGAAGCGAGATAGATAGATAGAAAAAACTTTATTGTCTAATAACTCAAATATTTATCATTCAATTGTTTTAAAATTTGAAAGAGATAGGTTTTAATATAATTTTAAAAATTATATAAAGCTGATAATCATTGATTATAAATTTATGTTATTAAAATTCAAATATCTTGAAAAAATATAAATTTATACTGAAACTTTAGTGACTCTTTATTATAAATTTACTTTAACATTATGACAACCATATACTTGAAACGCAGTGTTCCCGGCTACGTATATAAGTACTGTTCGCAACAAAAACACTTGATGCTTGACACGCGTTGAGACGAAAATCCACTTGAAGTTTATTTTCTCATTTCGAGGATGACACGCACCAAGGGAGTCAAAAATGTGTAAAGGGGAAAATACACTGAGTATCACATCTGGAGATGGAGATATGATTAGAATGGAGGATTTTCGCGGTGCTAGGTGCAACAGTTGGACTCTGCCGGGCACTTTCCCTTCACTCGGCATTTATTTACTTTTCTGTGCTCAGTGCTCGCTGACTTGCTGGCTTGCTGGCTCGTTTGTTTGTTTGTCGCCGCCCACACGGCCGACCTGGCACTGGGCCAACTGACATTGACTGATGCCAGATCAGGCGGCTGATCCAAAACATTCTGGCCACAGAGTTCCCGTCGCCCAGGGACGGGTTAATGTTGTTCTTAGCTCCACGGATTTTCCCCATCTCGAGCTTTTTGCTGCTTATGATTTTCCAAACAATTTTTGAACGCTCTCTGAACTGCTCGATTTTTTTTCGACCACGAATGCCAGGGGAGGTGATAAAAACGGCTTACTTACACATAAAGCAGATATGTAAATCAAAGCGAGCGGGTGGCTAATAAATTTCAAAATTAGTGAAACTATTAAAGCATGCGACAGGCGACAAAAATTCATTGCGACACGACCGCCTTGAGGTGTTGAGCGAATTAATTGAGGGTATCCAAAAGCCAAAACAATAATAAATATGTAATCCGCATTTACGGTGATGGCTCTTAAACTGTTTAATAAATTATTTTTTCAAGCTCCATTTTAATATAATTGTGAGAGAGTGTAGTTAGAGGTCAACATGTTTATTAGCAATCTTTGAACTGGATTTCTTAATTAAGTTGATTCTATTTAAAAAAAAAAACAATATAAAATTGGGAGAAATAATTTTTTACATGATTTAAGAGGGACTTTGATCTGGTCTGCTAGAAGTATGTATTTATATTTTATATTTATATATATTGTTGATTCATTAGGTCTGTGTATTATTATTCTTTCTACAATACATTTAATATTTTTTTCCTGCAATCACTGTTACTTACTTAAGTTCTTAAAATAAGTAGTTTTACTGGATTATATACACAATTATCTCTGAATTTGAGTAAGCTTCAACTTACTTTAGTCACTTGTAGGAATTATTTTCATATATTATTTACAAAATTACACAAAATAACACACACACGATTAAACAGTCCGGTAATTTGAATTTGACTTGAAACGCATGACAATTAATATATTTTTGTAAATTTTAGTTATTCCATTTCCGCTTGGCACACGCCTACTGGGCTGCTGAGTTGGATGGATGGGAAAATAGTGGGGAAAACACTTGTTAATCGCTGACATCAGGCGACACATGCTTCGGCGGCCCGAGCGCATCAACTGGGCAAGGCGGAAAATCCATTTTCACTTTTCACCAGAGGCGCTCACGGCGGCGTTCGCGTTCCAATCGGCGCAACAAACGGTACACGACTGACTGCTGATCTGGCTGAGGAAAAGCCCCGATGCCGGGGAAAATTGTCGCTCGGCGGTGGCTATCGGATAGATGCCCGCCGATCGGTGGCCAAATGGAATTAGTTAACCGAAGCGGATCTCAATTGTTGCACAAACAAATGGAGCGGCAGCGAAAGCACAGCTGACCCATAAATGTGGCAAAATATTTACAAAGCCCATATGATTCTGATCAGCAGCGGGAATTAATGCAATGTTAATATCGGCCAATTGAAGCCAGCGGATTCAAAGTGAATCCATTAAAATAATAATGGGTCTTTGATAGATGAAACCGATTTATTTTATATTGATTTTGAGTTCAATTCTAATTATGATTTACAAACTGTTTACAAAACAGACACTTGTTTTCATGCATGCTGGGATTATAGAAAATATTTATTAATATTTATTAAACACAAGTAAGAAAGCTACTGTCAAGTTTTTTAGGCCATGAGTTACCCGAGAATCCATAGCTTCCTGTTCTAATCTTAAAATAAACCAATTAAATTAAACAGAGAAAGTATTTATATTTTTATTACTACAGCTAGGTTTTAAACCCACTATTTTTGACGCAGCTTTATTATCCAACTGCAGTAAAATTTTAGGAATATGTCCACACAAGTCTGTTTAATATATATCTGTTTAATTTCTACCCATAAGGTAACCTGAGAGAGAGATCGAGATCTTATATTTATTTAAAATATATTCAAAAACTTTAAATCTGTTATCGTGTAATATAAAAAAGGCAATCATCTTAGATAAAACCATATTGATGATAAATTTTATGGTTTTGTACATTTTACAAGAATATTATTTATAAAATAGAAGCTTAAGACGAAGAATATTCTTGGCACTTACTATGACTTTTTTCACGTTATAAAATAAACAAATTGCAATTAAATAAATTAGGTTTGCAAATCATCTGACAGCTGTTATCGTGAGTGACAGACAGTAGTAAGTGGGACTCGTTTCTAGAAAGTGACTTCGAGCTGAGTCAGTTCTACCTCAACTTTGCAAGTTTAAGCCAACCAAAAATGACATCTGCATTAAAAATATTCGTGGTATTTATGCTAGGAATATCTTTGACGAAGGGAACTACCGAACCGCAGCTGAGATTTCTGGACAAACTCGTCAAGTTTCTCAGCCATTATGAGGATCCCATTGAAACGATCATAACTGTCCAGCACACCCAGGACAAAAACTGCACTCTTCAACACTGGAATCCGCGCGAGATACCCATTATAAGATCAAACGAGCTGACCTCTTTTCGGGTCAGGGGAGTCTACAAAAGCCAGGTGATGGCCTTGGTCTGCATGGGCGGCGATTCGGACTCCATACTCCTCCATGTCGTGGCCAAGCTCTATGAAAACCTACGACAGGAGCGAATCATACTGTGGACTGAAAGGGAACCGACGAGGGAATTCCTCGAAGATATCTCCAAGCAATCCGTCGAGTTTAGATTTGTTCAAGTTATAGTCGTAGAAACGGGCAATCATCCCAGCGGAGTGCTGTCCTATATTCGCTTGCATGCCTTTCCCTTTCCGCGCTTTATAAAAGTCGAAAATATTTCGAACATTAAAGACCTGAACTTCCCAGACCCTGAATTCACTTACAAAGGCATGCGTGTCATTGTGAAGATCGCTGGAGACCTGGACTCTACGATTCAAGTGAAAACAGCAACTGGCAATTTCCCTATTTCCCGAATCGAAGACTTGGAAATAATTGAGTTTGCCCGAAGGTATAACCTGGTATTACAATTGTACGATGCCAATGCTTCGGGAACAGAGCATTTTGACATTCAGTTAGGTCCACGATTCGTCACACGAGGTGATATTTTCGCCCAGACGGACTTTGTCAATCCCTCCGCCACAACCTCGCTGATCGTTGTGGTGCCCTGCCGCAATAAGCAGGGCATTGTGGAGTTCCTAAGAAAACTGGGTATACTGTCTTGTGTTTGGTACCTCCTGCCGGTTTATGTTACCTTCGTGCTGGTGGAGACCTTCGTTCTAGTGGTCACCTACCGAATCTCCGGCCAACCATATCGCCCTACCCACTTGAATGCGCTGTTGAATCTCAGAGCTTTTCGGGCCATTTTGGGACTTCCTTATCCGGAGGTACGCAGGTCGAGCCTTTCACTCCGGCAACTTTCTCTGGCCATAACCCTGTTCGGCTTTGTCTTCAGCAACTTTTTCAACTGCAAGCTGAGTGCCATGCTCACAAAGCCACTGGAACTGCCTGAGGTTACTAATTTCGAGGAGCTCAGGGCAAGTGGATTGACAACAATTATGAGTAAGGATGTTATATCATTTATAGAAAGCGAAATTGATCCACAGTTCTTCACTCAAGTAATACCGAAATTTATGAATTTTAAGCCAGTTGACCGAATCCGATTATTTCACTCGATGAACGACAGCTTTAGCTATATAATATTCTCAAAAAATTGGGAGTACTACAAAAAGTTTCAGCAATCTATGGGGAGAATAACTTATTGCTCATCAAAGGACTTGATTATAGCTCATAATATGCCGAGGATGTATGTTTTGGAGAGTAATTCCATCTTCAAGTGGTTCCTGAGCCGGTTCGTGATGTACATTCAGGAGGCGGGCATTACCGATCAGTGGTATAAGGACGTTCCTCGGATCCTTATTAAAGCTATTAATGTAACCCTTTCACGGAAAGCAGAAACAGGGCCAGTTCCCCTATCCTTGCAGCACCTAAAAATATTAGCATATCTGCTTGCCATTGGTTATGGTATTGCCACAGTGGCTTTTCTTGTCGAGATCTTTCTAAAAAGACAACGGGCTTTTGGAAATGGGGAGCACCCGGTATAAATTCCCTCCCAAATATATTCCCCTAAACTAAATGTTGTTACTCATGATATCATACCTGATTATATATTTGAACTTAATAAAAGGGGTTTTTGGTTCTTGCTGTAGAAAATTGTGTTTTACTTGACAGGGATTGGGACTTGGACGACATATTCCCATTGAACAGTCGATATTCTTATCCACGTAATCTAATATAAAATTGCAATTAATTAAATTAGGTTTGCACATCAGCTGACAGTTGCTATCCTGAGTGACAGCACTTCGAGTGGCAACCTTCTGGACGAAGACTTGGAAAATGGTTCCAATTCAGTTGCGCTTCACTCGGTGAAGGAACTGAAACTAAGTTTAAGACGTCCAAATATGACAGCAGCCTTAAAAATACTGGTGGTGTTCATACTCTGCCTGTCGTGGACTGAGGGCACTAAGTATCCTCAGCTGAGATTCCTCGACAAACTCGTCAATATCATCCACAATGAGAAGCCCGTTCAGACGATACTCGTAGTCCAGCACAGACAGAACAAAAACTGCACTCTTCAACACTGGAATCCGGGCGGACTACCCATTATACGAGCAAACGAGCTGACCTCGTTCAAGGTCAGGGCAGTCTACAATAGCCAGGTGATGGCCATGGTCTGCATAGACGGCTATTCGAACTCCTTACTCCTCCACGTCGTGGCCAAGGTCCTTGAAAGCCTGCGGCAGGAACGAATCATACTATGGACTCAAAAGGAACCCACAAAGCCATTCCTAGCCAATGTCGCCAGACACTCCATCATGTTTAAATTTCTTAAGATAATAATCATGGCTTCGGGGGATCATCCCAGCGAAGTAACATCCATTTATCTCTTGGAAGCTTTTCCCAGCCCACGCTTCGTTCAAATCAAAAATGTTTCGGAAATCGCAAACCCGTTTTTCCAAGATCCAAGACTTACTTATCAAGGTATTACGGCAATTGTAAAGGAAAGTGCTACCAGGCCGGCATTTATCTTGGTCAAAGCGGCAGTTGGCGATTTTCCTATTTCCCGAGTCGAAGACATGGAAATCGTTGAGTTTGCACGGCACTACAACTTGAGTTTAAAATTACGTAAAGAAAATGCCTCCAGAAGGGATAATTTTGATATCCAGTTAAACCCCCGATTCATAACACGGGGCGATATACCCGCAGTGGACTTTGTCAATCCCTCCTCGACATCCTCGCTGATGGTGTTGGTGCCCTGTTGTACAAATCGGAAGTTTGTGGAGTTTCTAAAGAAACTAGGTGTGCTGTCTTGGGTTTGGTGCCTCCTGCCGGTCTATGCTACCTTCGTGCTGGTGGAGACCTTCGTTCTAGTGGTGACCCACCGAATCTCCGGCCAACCATATCGTCTTTCCAACTTGAATGCACTGTTGAATCTCCGAGCTTTTCGAGGCATTTTTGGACTTCCTTTCCCGGAGTTACGCAGGTCGACCCTCTCACTTCGTCAACTTTCCCTGGCCATAACCCTGTTCGGATTTGTCTTCAGCAACTTCTTCAGCTGCAAGCTAAGTGCAATGCTGACCAAGCCACTGGAGCACCCTGAGATTACGAATTTCGAGGAGCTAAGGGACAGCGGATTGACAACAATTACCGTTGAGTATGTTAAATCCTTTATAGAGAACGAAATTGATCCGCATTTCTTTCATCAAGTGGTCCCAAAACTAATGATTTTAAGACCTAGTGATCGAATGAAACTACTTATATCCCTAAACGATAGTTATAGCTTTATTATATACACAACAAATTGGCACCTCCTGGACTCCTTTCAGAAATCGATGGGTAAAAGGGTTTTCTGCACGTCAGAGGATTTAATTATAGTTCGAAATCTGCCCAGGATGTATGTCATGGAGAGCAATTCCATATTTAAATGGCTTCTAAGCAGGTTTGTGATGTTTATTCAGGAGGCGGGCATTATCGAGCATTGGAAAGCGGGCACTACTCGGCTTATAATGAAGGCCTTCAACCTAACCGCACCGCGAGATGTGGAAACGGAAGTGGAAACCCTATCTATAAACCATCTGAAATGGTTGCTGCAACTGCTCGGCATGGGCTATGGTATTGCCACAATAGTTTTTATAGTCGAAATCCTTATAAAGAAACGACAAGGGGTTTAATGAGAAGAACTAGCGTTTTAATCAATGTTGTTATAAAAATGCATACTCTTATTTACATACTCTGTATTACTTAAATTAAAGAAAGTTAATCACTTTCTATGCATACACTATTATTATAATAAATTTTCTAGTGCGATGGTTAAAGCAACTAAAGGCCGTTGTCGGACTAGTGTTCCATTACAGAATCACTCAGGAACTAGATGAAATCCACTAAAGAACTCATATAGAATCATAATAGGTCAAAGGACCTGGAAGAAAGTTTGAGTTTCTTTAAGAACTGGTGATGGAGGCCTCTAGGCATATTCCCTTATCTTCGGCTTAGTTTCTCATATGGCGCCCGATGAGGGATTTCTCCTTAGAGTTTGACATTGACATAGCATGATTATATTCGTCATTAAGCTGAGTAGCAAAGGAAGTAAATTGTTAAAATCTACATTTATAATGGTGCCTCAATCAGTTAAGTGGCACCTGTCATCTGAACTACACCAAGGGGACTGCGAGTAGTTATTTTCAACTCTAACCAGAACCTTTAGTTCAGTTCGCATTAATCTGACTATTGAAAGTGATATAAAACTAAAGACGGACAGCCATGCATTTAATTTCTCTCAGCCGAGGTCTGGCAAAGAATACAGAGAGTCGACCGATACATTTTCTTAAAAAACTTCTTCAGATGTTTGAAAATAAGGCTTGAGATATGCTTGCATCGTAAAAAGTTATGGCAACCTACATATGTGGTTTAGGGAGGACAGCCCTTAACAATATTATTATATAAAATATTATACACACTTTCTTTCTCCAAATTGATAATTATATTTCGAAATAATAAATGTTGTTTGTTAAATTGATTTCACAAATTTTCTCTTATTCTTTATATATTAAGTAATAGTCAATACATGGATTTAAAATTAATGTGGTGTAAAATCGGATATAGATTTCGGATATAAGGACTTAACCTTGAACAACGGTCGTTCTATTGAACTATGGTGAGCCATAAACTACTTTGGTATGAAATCCAATTCAGTGTCCAAACATCCAGATATGCAAATATTCCTACGAGCTCAAGGAAATTTTATTTAACAACAATAATGCATTTCAAATTAACATTTGGTGACATCAAGCGCTGATAACATTAAATTATTTTACTTGATTTCTTAAAAAGTGAATATGGAACAATTACAATACTGATACATTCCTCCTATATCCTGGTCCTCGATTTCTCCTCTTCACTTGGTACCAAAAAACCTCGCAGGAAAACACGACAGCAGCTGCGCCATATCCGAATGCCAGAAGGCACCACACCAGTTTTAGGTGCTCCAAGGACAACGGAACTAGTTTCGGCTGTACAATTGTATGAATATCAAGTTTCATGGCAATCTTCGAGTCACGGTATTTACTCTGCTTCCAATGTTGGGAAATACCAGCTTCTTGGATTTGAGACACGGCCTTAGATAGCGGCCACTTGAATACTGAGTCCTTTTGCACGATGGATGTCCTGGGAATATTTTCTATGATGCCGAGACCCGGGGAGGTGCAATAAGCCTTACGTCCCAATGAAAGTTGATAATTATTTATATGTGGCCAGTTTTCTTTGAATATAACAAAGCCATAGCTTCCGTTCATGGAAAGCATCAAATCGGCTAGCCCCCTTCTTGACATATTCTTTGTGATCGGTATGACTCGATTAAAGAAGTCGGCATGTAGCTCAGACTCAATGAATGAGCGAATTCCGGGGTCTACGAGCACTGTAATTCCACTGGCCCGCAGCTCCTCAAAATTCGTCACCCTCGCCTGGAGCGAGTGCTTTGTGAGCAGAGCACTCAGCTTGCAGCTGAAGAAGTTGCTGAAGACCATACCGAAAATGCTCATGGCCAGGAAGAGCTGACGGAGTGATAGGATCTCCCTATTTCTGACCGGGAAGGGCATGCCTAGAATGGCTCCAAAGACCCTAAGGTTAACGAATGGATTTATTCTGGTTGGCCGGTAGGTTCGCCCAGATATCCGATAGGTTACCACAAATATGAAGGTCTCCACCAGGACCAGCAAGGCATACACACAAAAGATGTAGATTAACCAAGCCCGGATGTCCAGTTGCTGGAAGACCTCCTTAAGACTCCTCTCCCGGCGACAGGGTACCATTACTGTCAGTGAGGATGAGCCAAGCGAGTGCACATATCCCAATTGGTCTGCCACCGTTTTCTTCGACACAAATTGCGGATTTAATTGAATGTCCCAGGGTTCGATCTCGTTTTCCTTATGCAGTTTTAAGGTCACGTTGTACTTGAGGGCAAACTCGAATAACTCCCTACTATCGATTTTTAAGAGGTCGATAGTATCAAACCCCGATGCTTTGACATTCACAATAGCCGTTCTTCCCATAAAATTAACCTTTTTTGGCAGGAAAACTCTGCGCTGAATGCTCGAAACGTTCTCGATCCGCACGAAGTGTGCACTGGGATGAGCGTTCAAGCGGTATACGACCGGGTGATATTCCCCCATTTGCAACAATAGCATTTGAATAAATTTAAACTCCTGGACCTTCCTTTGAATCAGTTGGAAAATCTCGATCTTGGGTTGTCGCTGCATCCACAGGATAATTCGCTCTTGTCGCATATTGTCGAAGGTCTTTGCCAAATGGTTAAGAAGCATTGAATCGTCGGAATCATTGCCAATGCAGACAACGGCCAAAGCTATTTGATTAAAAGTGACTCTCCACGATATTTGGGTCTGCTCATTGTACCGCACAATAGGAATTCTTGGCGAAATCCAGTCCTGAAGGGTGCAATTCTTATCGTGGCTGTCTTTGAGCACTGTTATCGTCTGTAAGGACCGATCTCTATCAATGTTTCGAATGAGCCAATTCAAATATTTAAACTGTCGGTTGCTTGAGCCTTCAGTTGGCACTTGACTTAGCAAAAGGATCAAGAGGGTTCCCGTTATGAGCTTCATAGCTTAGATTCGACTCAGTGAAAGTCTGCTTTTAGTTAAGTACCAACGACCAGTCGCGTTTAAATTCAACTAAGTGTTCATACTTGCTTGATGTGAATATAAGTAGCAGTTGATTGTGCAATTCGATAAAACCTGTCACTTCTCGGTTTAATGAGAAGCTATTACCATAATAGGTGGCTTCTAAGAAAATAATAATTAGATATTAGGTAAATGCCAACTTTGATAAATCAACGAAGCTCTTAGGATCTTTTTAAAGTGATGTGGGTATAATTATATTATAATATAAAGGGAATATCAGAAGATAAGTGCCTTAAAGATGTATGGACTGGATATACCTTACCTTAACACTAACTTTCGGCTCAACCAATTTTGTAAAGATAGCGAACCTTGGAAAATTTTAGCTTTTTTGAGTTTTATAATACACACAGATTTGCTCTTATTGGAACTACATTTTTTGATAAATATTCAAGTTTAAAGTGATTTTAGACCGGTGGGATATGTCCTGTTGACTCCAGTGTCCTTATCTTTTTTCCTGGACCGCTTAGCATTAGCTCAACAATAAAGACCAAAGTGGCGAGTCCATAGCCACAGCCCAGAAGAAACCACACCCACTTAAGGTCCGAGATACACAAAGGGACCTCCATGTTTTTCGGCTCCACCCTGGGAGTCGTGTTGAGTACTTTGTGCACAAAATAAGGCGATTGATTTATCCAATGCCCCATGATTCCCGTTTCATGGATTCTGTTTAAATACTTGGATAGAGGCCAGTCATAGATGGAATTTTTCTGTAGGACATACATCATCGGCATACCCTGGATGATGCTCAGGTCCTTTGATGCACACAGAACCTTTCGTCCCAGAGATTTCTGATAGCTGTCGTGTACGCTCCAGTTCTCAGAGTGGATAATATAGGCGAAGCTGTCGTTTAGCGAGAACAACAACCGAAGCCTTTCTGCATTTGTCATCCAAAGCACTCTCGGAATGGTTTCCTTAAAGAAATTAGGGTCTATTTCGGTTTCAATAAAGGTACGAAACTCTTCGTATCCAATGACGGTCAGGTCACTGGTCCTAAGATCATGGAAATTCTGCACCTGCGGATGGTCCGAGTGTTTGGTCAGGAGAGCGGTCAACTTGCTGCTGAAGAAATTGCTGAACACCAGTCCAAAGACGCTGATGGCCAGAGAGAGTTGTCGGAGCGAGAGGTTCGCCCGGCGGCTGATGGGAAAGGGTAGTCCCAGAATGGCCCTGAAGGCTCGCAGATTCAGGAGCGGATTCAGACTGGTCAGCTGGTAAGCGCGGCCATTGATGCGGTGCATGACCATCAGTATAAAGGTCTCAACCACCACAAAGATGCCATACACTGGCAGGATGTATAGAAGGCTGGCCTTGGCATCGAGTTGCTTAAGGATATCCCCAATACCCCTCTGCCTGCTGCAGGGAACCACGACCATTAGGGAGGATAGGTCAAAGGGGTTTAGATTCTTTATATCCGACTTGCTGGAGGTCATCTGCGGGGTTAGTTGAATGTCAGGAGTCACATTTACTGCAGCGAGGTCAATGACTTTCAGATTCAAATTGTATTTCTGGGCAAACAAAAGCATCACGTGGTCCCGCGTTCGGTAGAAGGCCTTCGATGCGTTGGTTCCTAATTTTGAGTAAATCGGGAAAACCGCTTCATAATCTGGTAGGACATAGGCTGTCCTGCCTCTAAAGTCGACGGGCATTTTATAGAAACCAGAAACCCTGTCGAGCTTAACAATCTGCGAATTCGGAAATGCATCAAAGCGGTGTCCACTTAGGATCTTCCCCTGCTCCGCACTAACTTCAAAGATGAGAACTTGAAGAAATTCATACAGCTTGGCTTGCTGGGCGATCCGTTGAATCATTTCATGGGTGACCTTCTTTTGTATCCACAGGATAATCCGTTCTTGTCGCATTCCATCGAAGTCCTCGGCCAGAGTCTCGAGGAGGCTGAGATCAGAGTCCTTGCTAATGCAGACTAGGCCTACTGCATAGATTTGAAAGAGCCTTCTAACCTCTACTTTGGCTAGCTGATTGAAACGCAGAGTGGGAATGTCGCGCCCGATCCAATCTTGGAGTTGGCAGTTCCTATCCTGATGATGCTGCAAAATCAATATTGTTGCAACCGAATCTTGTTTTCTAGTGTCCTCAATAATATGGTTGAGAAACTCCAAGTTGGGACTTTGAGTGTCCGACCGGGTCAAGTGAACTATTAACATCACTGCTATTGCGGTTTTGACTGATGCAACCATGTTGCCTTGCTACCTCCGAGGTGTGTACAGGATAAACTGAATGGGCTACCACCAGGGGTGAACTTTTTAAGGCGAGCTGTAAGACCCATCGAGTGGCAGCTGTCGGACGATGGACTTTCTAAAGCCAACACTCATTAACTTAATAACACGGGGTAAGCTAACGAGAAGCCCTCAATTAATACTTTCCCACGGGTTTAGTTTCCTTTGAACTTGCTGACCAAAAAGGTACTAAGCTAGCACGTAATGCAAGCTATAAAGACTTCGTTTATAATTTTCCTAGTCACTGGATCTCTGGTTAAGAGTTCCGACTATGCCCAGCTGAGATTACTCGACCAACTCATTGATAATATCCACAATGATCGGCCGTTCGAGACTATCGTAACGTTCTGGCATCGTGAGGACAGGACTTGCACTCTGAAACGCTGGAATCCCAGCGGAATCCCTGTTCTACGGTCCAATGAGCTGGGAAGGATGAGGGTGAGAGGGAACTTCAACCACCAGGCCTTGGCCATCGTCTGCCTAACAGAAGACTCCGACTCTGAGATCCTCGACACACTGGCAGAAGCTTTTGACACAATGCGCCAGGAGAGAATCATACTGTGGACCCGAAAGAAGCCCACTAAGAAGTTCCTTGAAGGCGTCTCCAAGCAAGTTGACACATTTAAGTTCACGAGGTTGCTGGTGCTCGCGATGGGCGATGATACTGGAGGAAATGTCTCTCTTTATCGCTTGGATGCGTTTCCCATACCACTCTTCGAGCGAATCAGTAATGGCCCCCGAATCAAGGACATGACAATTTACAACCGAAACTTGAATTTTCAGGGAAGAGAGCTAATTGTGAAACCCCGTTCGGATGCGAATGCCATGGGAACGCAAGTGCCAACCGAAAAAGAAAATACACACACTAATTGTTGTCTTGTAACCCGGCTGGAAGACCTGAAAATCATAGAGTTTGCCCGAAGATCCAATGCGACTCTGATAGTACACGATGCTGGGTACCACGCCGATCACTTTGATATCCAACTAAATCCGACAAATATCTCCTCGGGGAAACCCTATAACGAGATGGATTTCGTTAATCCGCAGTCGGCATCATCGCTGATGATTGTGGTCCCCTGCAGCACTCAACTGAACTTGGCGCAGGTTGTCCAGCAGCTAGAGGTCCTCACATGGCTGTGGTACCTTCTGTATGTCTACGGATCCTTTGTGTTGGTGGAGTCATTCATCCTCGTAGTTACCTACCGCATAACCGGCGTACCACACCGTCTCACAGCATGGAACCCGCTCTTAAATCTTCGAGCTTTTCGCGCCATTTTAGGCCTTCCGTTTCCAGAGCTGCGCCGGGCCAGTCTCTCTCTGCGCCAGCTCTTTCTGGTCATATCCGTCTTTGGGTTCATTTTCAGCAACTTTTTCAGCTGCAAGCTGAGTGCTCTGCTCACAAGGCCCATTAAGCGCGCTCAGGTCAGCAACTTTGAGGAATTGCGGGCCAGCGGAATGCCAACGGTTACGGATGTGTCTCTTCGCTCCTATATCGAAAGGGAAATCGATCCGGAGTTCTTTCATCGGGTTGTTCCGAATATACTCACTGTGACACATGCCAAACGTGTGAGATTGTTCTTTTCATTCGACAACAGTCATAGCTTTTTATTGTTGTCGTCAAATTGGATGTATATTGAAGAGCTCCAGCGGTCCATGGGAATGAGGATTTATTGCGAGTCCCAGGACTTGGTTATCAGTGAGAGCTTACCGTGGGTGTATGTTACCCAGAACAACTCTTTCTATAAGTGGCCCCTGTCCAAGTTCTTGATGACTATTCAGGAGACCGGTATCTCTGCTCACTGGATAAAGGGCCTAATTAAACGTTTCCTAAAGGCCTATAACATTAAGTCACAAAGGCAATCTACCGATGCCGTTCCCATACCCTTACAGCATCTGAGCTGGTTGTGGTATCTGTTGATCACTGGCTATGGCATTGCCACGGTGGTGTTCCTTATTGAAATCTCCCTTAAAAACATAAGTTTAAGGACTAGTGGATCGAGAACCATCACTGACACTTCAGTGTAAAGAAACTACTATTATTATCACTCTAATAAATTATACTTGATGCACGTTTAAATACTTTAATAAATTCTGAAAATAATAAAGTTTCTGGTTGTTGTATTGTAGATTTCTTTGGTATTTTTTTAAGGGTCTATTAAAATTGGATGATAAACATGGGTGTTATAAGAAAATAAAATCAAAACTTGTTGTCTATCCTGCGCGCATTCCCTGTTCAAACATGAACACGTTTATATATATATATACATATATGTATTTATCTTACACAAATAGATGCAGCTGTGATCTGCTTGAGCGCATGTGCGTGTGTCTCTAAACAGCGGCTTCTGGCTTCTCTTCAGTTGTCGAATAAATCTTTCGCCTTTTACTAAACAGCGGCCCCTTAAGTGCGGGATAGCTGTGATAGATTCAGTTTGAATTATCAACTCAATGTATCAACAACAAATGTAGACGTTTGCTTCATTTGCAGCTGTTACGTACGCCGGTTAGGGCCAACGTGAGTCATTTGGTTAACGCGGAAGAAAATCCAGAAAAGCCAATGCACTAATGCTCTAGGAAATCAACACGGGCAAGATTGCACAAAAATGTGGCTCGATCAGATGACACCGCCCAAACTCGCCAAATTGAGCCATGCAATCACCTGCAACCCAGCACCCCCGAGTTCGCTGAACTAATCAACTTTAGAACAAAGACGACCCACATAAAACTCCAGCCAATAGGCGATAAGAGGGGAATTGATGACGCTAGGTGAGAACACTTTTGTGTTCCATTCCGGAGATTCCTAGGCAGTACTTGACACAGTCTTTGGATATAAAAGACCCCCATATAGCCGTACGGAAAGAAAAGGGATAGATAGTCGAAGTCAGAGCTAAGGACGGGAAGTCTGTTCGGAAAGACCCGAAATTCCCAAAGACCAAAGTGAATGCGTACAAAACGCAGAAGTTTAAAAGTCGGATAGCTTTTCGCGACCGCGGAAAATGTGAGATGCAGTCAGTTACAACATCCCGTCGAACAGTGCCGCTTACCATGTGAA
>VNKF01007292.1:0-118329 GCA_008044355.1 Drosophila lacteicornis
AACACAGGTTAACAGGCCACTTAAAGCATTATTGATATTAGAAAATGCTCCTTCACATCCTAAAACGGATGAAATAAATTTTGATCCAAATTTTAAAGTTATGTTTTTACCACCAAATTGCAATATTACAGCCTATGGATCAAAATTTAATACAAAATGTAAAGGTTACTTACAGAAAGCATTTATTGCAACATATTTTATCAGAAAATGCTGATGACGTCGATGTGGTTAAAACTTTAAAAATGTTTAGCCTTAAAGATGCGGTTAATTTCTTGGATTTAGCAAAGCATTAGCAAAAAAAATATTCAAAAAAGCTGGTCTGCATTGTGGCCAAGAACTGCATCTTGTTGGGATGATGAAGATTTGATACCTCTTCAGAATCTGCGTAAAGAACTGCTGACTGATAGCATCGCTGATGGCATAAAATCCATTCAAAATTTGATTCTAGCTTTAAAATTCAGTAATGACCTAACTGAAAAAGATGTCAATGATTGGGCAACTGGTGAAAATTAATTTTCAATGGAGTTTTCGGATGACGAAATAATAGAACATGCTAAACAAAAAGAATCGCCAGTGCAGCTTACAGACTCTGAAGACGACATTGTGGAAATGGCTTCTAAGACAAATATATCTACTGCAGATGCGAAGAAAGCATTTTCAGTTTGTATTCAGTGGGCTGAGGAGAACAATATTGAAATGCAGGATATTCTTTTGTTGAAGAGGATTGAGCAAAAAGCTCAAATCATTCATCTAAACAAAGTTAGTCAACACAAAATAACTTCTTTTTTCAAAAAAGCATAATATGTATATATTTCATATAATAATTAAATGTATTTTAATAAATCATATCACATATGTATGGATTTACTTCACTTAGATTGTTTTAAAAATGTTCACTACTATAGTTCGGACAACTCGATAATCCGGACTTGCCCAAAACTATATGTGTCCGGACTGTCGAAGTTGTACTGTACTTCTATTCTAATTCCCATAAAGATACAATTTAGAAGACCAATTTGAAGTGATCAGCTTGATGGATTAGTCACCGTTGCAATTACCTTAAGTGTCCCAAGTGCGTATTTCTCTATCCCCGTTCTGGCTCTTCCACACTTTCTGGAGAATTCATCTCCGATTCTCCGATTCTCCGCTCTCTCTCTCTGCCTCGCTCTTTCTCTTCGCCACTCTTTCCCTCTCATTTTGCTCGCCCAAAATGCATTTTAGTTGCCCGACGACTTTCTCGCCGGGCAAAAACCCAGGCCAAAAGACACCGCCGCAATACCCAAGAACTTGGTCAAGCGGCGGCGGCTGCAAACGGGTTTCAGTCGAGTTTGGGGCCTCAGCGGCGACGGACTTGTATACTCGATACCGATACCGAAGCCGATACCCAAACCTATTCCGTGTTCGATACCCGAGTGATTTGGGCTTGCGAGATGACTAATTCCCTGGCGATCGTCGCCCTTGTGGCCTGCCTCTGGCTGTGCACCTTTGGCCAGCTCCAGGCCGCCTCGATCGTGTGCGGCTCGGAGGCCAAGGCGCTGGACAGCGACGCAGAGGTGGTGACCACCACTCCGAGTCCCAGCGAGGTCAACAAGTTCGTGCACAGCCTGCAGTGCACGCTGGAGAAGGCCAAGCCCTGGATCGCCAACATCGAGAAGGAGGCCAAGATTCTGGAGGAGAAGGCACGCGATGTGACCAGGTCGCTCTTCCAGCGCTTCAACATGCTGGTCACCGTGCTTACCCTACCGGCTAATACCCACACCGAGAAGGATAAGATCAAGGAGCCGGAGGAGGTCGCCCCCTCTAGCTCATCTAGCATCGTTCCGGAGTTGGTTTCCTCTACCGAGGAGCCGTCGAGCTCTCCGAAGACCGAAATCAAGGAGGAGGTCACCACCTCCTCGCCGCCCATCCACATGGACTGGCTGGAGGATCACGCCAACGAGGTGGACTACGTCCCAGAGAAGAATCAGTAGTATATATATAGTAAACGTAGTTAATCCATATGCCTATAAATATTTATATTACCTAATAAAGTTGCTAGCTCTTGGCCAGCTTTCCTATTTATTATAATCATGCTAAAACTAATTAATTTATGAATAAACAATTGGAATTTCAAATGTAATAGATCAGCGATTAGCTGGCATTTGCTTATTTTAAAAATGACATAAGAAATTCCCTTGCACATATTAAGATACAAATCCACTTTCTATTCTGGGATCTAAAAAAAAATACTAGTAAATTTCTAATGGAAGGCTTAATATTGGGAATTCTTACAAAATGTATCATAACATAATAATCAAACATTAAAGGGTTCAAATTACTTAAAAATGCAAAACCCTTCTTGCAAAGTGACTCTTAAACTCGTTTTCGAACCAATTGGGTTATAGTTCTTGAAGCTTTTCTTTCGGCGACAGTGACTCACCGTCTGCGAGAGATTCTGCTCTGACTTTCTCTGCTCGATTTGTGTTCTGGGCAAAAATAAATCTGACGCCCTGCAGTGATCCGGTTTTGGTGCAGATCTGCGGTCAAGTGTATCGCCGCCCAGCGGCCACAGCGTCACTTGCATATCACCTGCCGATAAAGATGCAGCTCTTCCACACCTTCGGACTTCTGGCTATCGTGATTATCTCCCTCATATCCATATCATCGCTCCAGGCAAATGTCTGGTCGAACTGCCGTGCGTGGGATCATCGCGGTTGCTGCATCATCCGGGGTCCTGTGCCTCTCCCCCGCCCCCCAAAAAAGAACAAGGAATCGGAATAAGGTTCGAATTTAACGGAGGAATTTGAAAACCAGACTTGAAAAAGTTGAGACCGCCCTCTGTCCCCAAAATGAACAAGGAATCTGAAAGAGGCTCGTATTCAACGGAGGAATTTGAAAACCAGACTCGAATAGAAAAGCTTTTAATTTCATTTACTTTATAAACTTCAGAGACCAAACTCTTTTTCCAATAATATTGTGCTATTGTGAACTACAAATCTATCTAAAAACAATTTTCTTTGTCACAATAAAGTGCAAGTGCAAATAAAATCTAAACAATTCAGCGGCAAAATTGACAGATTGAGAGCTATTACATTACCTTCGTGACGTCTATTCTATTTATAGTTGATTGCAAAACAATTTATGGAATGTTTTGTATGGGATAACTGTGATCAAACATTAAATATATACAAAGCCCGCATTATTTTGTTTATCGAAACGAAGTAATAATATTTAAAGAACACGTAAAACTAAATATATGAGCTCTATTTCAAAATTAATGTTTATTTTCAGCTGTTAGTAAACAAATACAAAATTAAGTTTACTCATATTTGCTCACAAAGAATTGAATATTATGAAGAAAGAGCCTTGTTCCACACTTTTAAGAATTGCATTTATTATAAGAGATTTTCCTCTTTTTAATTATTAAGTTTGTACAAACCTCTGGGAAGCCTCTTCAGTGCAGACAAAATATAATTGTGTGGCTAGATTTTGCCTTTTTTAGCGTTAAATAGCTGGTTTTTATACAAATGCAATATTGGCATTTGACTATAGGCCCAGTAAAGAATGAAATTCCTCAGTACTGTAGAGCTTCCATTACAGCGAACCTAGAGCTGTTCGCATTGAGTGAGGCCTTTCGGTGGAACGCAAATCAAAGCGGTGCACACGAACGCGAACGCAACTTGATTGGGCTTTATTAGCGGAACCTGTTCCCCGACCTGCGAGCGGAGACTTCGAATCGGCGAACGCTAGCTGGAGAGAGTCAGTCGTGGATTCGTATTCAAGCTGAAAGCGTCGAGATGAAATCGTCAGTGGTGTGCTCTTTGATCGGCCTGATGCTCCTGGTGGCCGTCGCCGAGGTGCGCGGCGAGTGCGACGAGGAGAAGGCGCCCGAGGAGAGCGACTTCAAGCACTTCTTCAAGAACCTGGGCTGCAAGGTCAACCAGGGCGCCAAGGATGTGGCCGAGGCGGCCAAGCCCTACACCGACAAGATCGGCGAGGGCGCCAAGGAGTTCGGCAGCTCGGTTGCCCAGAAGTACGACGAGCTGAAGCACAAGCTCACGGACGAGGGCTCCACCACGCCCAAGGCACCCATTGCCTACGACGCCCCCACTGAGAAGGTGCCCCTGGCCCCCATCGGTGGCTCGCCACCGCCCGCCCTCTAAGGCCAGGAGTCCAGGAGTCCAGGAGTCCAGGAGTCCAGGAGTGACCGTCCCAGGATCCACTTCCCTCGCCCCTTGTTGCATAATCTTTCTTTCTTTGTTTTTTTTTCTTGTGATCTATACGAATAAACGCCTAATCAAGTGATGTTGGACTCGTGAGCTGGGTTTTGCGACTTAATTAAGAGCGCTGATAAGCCGGGATTACCAGGGGATCACAGATTGCTAATTAATCAAGTCAGACACGATGGAAAAAAAACAAGGCACAGGTCAAGGCTTGAATGTTTTGGGAGATATTCGAGCGGCTCAAGGCTAAGCTTGAAGTAAATAGAAATTAATTGAAATTAGAATGCTTTGGAATTAAATATTTGACTTTATAGAAAAGGTTTACAAAAATAGCATAGGAATAATGTTATAAATAGATTTTTATGTATTGAAATTTATATATTAAAACCTCTTAAAGATTTATTTTGTGTGATTCCCAAATTAATGCTTTTATTTTATATATTTCGAGGTTTACTTTGAAGGTTTTAATGATATATAAATACAAATAAAAAAAGCTTTTAATAGATTTTAAATGAATTTCCAAGAAAATAATAGAAACACTAATTAAATATTTAACAAAAACAATTAAACAGGTTCAATGTTCTTTTGGCCTCACACAAAAAATCAAGAAAGCGAGACCAAGGAGAATTATTGGGAAAAATGGGAACAAAGGCGTTGACTTAAAGGCAATAAAGAACTCGAAAGAAAGCAAACCGCAAGTGATTTACATTTGAATCGTAATTATTCAAAGTGATTCCGCACATATATACATATGTCTAGAGTGGTACTTTTATGTATTTGAGAAGGGAAGGGAATCGTGTGCAGAAATGTGAGACATTCATTTGGGATCGCGGAGTAAACATCGTTATGGGAAACGATGTTCTTTCCCTTGAAAATCGCTGTCAAGCCGCCAACCCTCAATCACCCAGCAGGGAAATTATATGGCCGAGATGAAGCTGCTGCTGATCAGTCACCATGACGAGCAAAACCTATAATTTAAAGTGATTTTTCACAGATTATTACCGTTTTGTACACAGATTTGAGGGAGGAGGGGCCCAGGGAAATAGTACTAATATTATACATTTTAAAGTGCACTAGATTTTAATGGAGACGATCTCGAATCTCCCTCACCAAAAGCTACTATATGATTTAAAAGAAATTAAGCATGCAACGATAAGATAATAACTTTAATTTAATTTGTTTAGTAGCACATTTTTTATATAGATTTTAAAATATAGAGCTAGATCAAGGCTTAACTTAGTCCAAGCACTTTTTTTTATTTATTAAGCTGTAGGGTCTAATCTGTGATTTTTCCAGGGTATTCTGAGGTTCGTGGCCATGCCTTTATTATTATTTTTGTTTACTCTCCGTTTGTCATTCGGCGCTTGTTTACATTTCGGTCAGTTTCTATTTGATCGACTTGCCTTCGTTTAGCTAATTTATTTATTCACTTATGAGTGCGGATGTCCCAATGACACAAAGCCGTGTTTTTTTTAATGAATGCCAAGACATTTTCAGAATGTCAAGTAGTGCGACGATGCTCGCAGACAGCTAGCTGTACTTCCCGATCGATTGATCGAATTAAGGCCTGTTATCGCCACTAATTGAGCTGTCGGCGGGAGCTTACATAAGACCCTGATTAAATCGGGAATTACTCATCATCGGTCTGATATTTATTTGAAGCTTCCGCATTGCCTTTTTTTTTTGCCTTTGCCAGAGTTGGAACTGGAACTGGACCGCCTCGCCGAGAGTTGTTAAACTAATTGTTCTATTGTGCAAATTACTCATAATTGTACATGCGTCGCAGGCCCGAAAAAGTGAAACAATTAAAGCAATCAGCACACACATCAAGCCGACTCACATGTCACAATCAACAAAGCCGAGCGGAGCGGCAGCAAAAATAATAAACACTTCACATAAATCAGATTATCACTTTGGGACTTTAACTGAAAATGGAGCTGCAAATGTTTGGGATTTTTTTCCGGCTAAAGGGAGTGCCTGTCTCTTTTTCTCTATAAGGGAAAATAAGCAGAAAAGTATTTTTATAGCAATCAAAATTATTGCAATGAGAGCTGGGCAGCTTGTGAAGGGCAATTTACACAATTCGCTTTTTATCTGAAGAATAATAAATAATTCATTACCAACTTGCGGCTAGCAACTGGGTTTTATTTTAAAAATTCAATTATTAAGGCCTGAATTAGACAGGATACATGCAACCTATAAATATTTATATAAGATAAGAAACAGTAATACAATACAATAAAGTCCAGAGGTGTTTCTAAACATTTTAAATGATACCCGAGACTTAAAGTAAATGGAAAGTGATATTAAATATTTTATTTCCATTCCCCATTTGAGTTATTTGACATTTAAATATTATTTTAATTCACCTTATTGTCCTTTCACATTTTATTCCTGCCAAACACTCTTAAAAGCAATTGAAAATATAAAGCTTAATAGGCAATCCCCAATTGGCGTTCTGCCTCGTCCAAGATAATCAAATTGTGGAATAAATATTAAAGTGCAGGGGAATCTGTTTATCTGAGAGATATTTCCCATCGCCATTCCCCGTCTCCGAACTGTTCCCCTCGGCAGCTGCACTTTCGATAAGTTTCCGGCTGGCAAACACTCGCCTGCATTTTTTTGGCTTTTCCGTTGTTTTCCCCCGGCAGAACTTTGCAGACGGTCCAAAGCAGGTTGCTCATACGCACAGTTGCACCGCAAGGCTGTTTAGAGGGGTGGTGGCTTCCGGGAGGAGGTTGGAGGTTGGTTTTCAGGATGTTTCTGTGGCCTTTCCAGGGGGGGCCGAAGGGGGTCCGACAGTCATTACCGCCAAAGTTTTGTCGGCCAACGTACTTTCGAGACAGCCATCTCATGGGCATCGAATTATGACACTTTTAGTGGTTTCTGCTAACTATGCGGGGCCAAGGGAGAAAACAGGCATCCAGCTACGGCAAGGAGGCAAGGCAGCTCGGAGTAAGCAGATCCCGGCGAGGGCAGACAGAGACCCAAAACTGTCTTTGTATTTTAGCAAGTTTTGCCTTTTGGATTTGTTTGCAACTTTACTTCGATTTCAGCCAACACACAAAACTTGCAGCCATACATATATGGCCGAAACAGAGCCCTTCTGGTTTTCAGTTTCTCGGGGAGAGCTTCGGAAAATCCTAAAAGGTTTTGTAGGTGCTTTAATTCTACTACAAAATATATATAATATATAAGAGAATCAAACACTAAAAATGCAGGTCTAGGCATGTTTCTTAATTTAATTACATATTTATTTCAATTTATTTTAAATTAATATTCCCAGAAACCCCCGGAAAATCTATATGCTTATGGTTTTCCCTCCAGCTCTGGCCCCGTTTCGCACAATGTTTTCATTTTCATCCTGTTTCTCTTTTCGGTTCCCATCTACTGCTTTTTTCGTGTGCTGCTCTTTTACTTAAAAGTTTATCAATAAAATTATGACAGAAAACTTTTTAATTTGACGCACAATAGTCGTAGACACGAATCCGTATGCGTTCGGGGACACACTTCCTCCTCCGCATCCGCATTCGTATTTTATTCGATTCAGTTGCAAGGAGAGACAAACAAATAAATAGGAAACAACAGCAAAAAAAAATATAGGGGAATAAAGTCATCGGCCTATCACAGAGATAACATTCAGGCACAGGGGCGTACTGGAACGGGGGGCGTGGCTCAGCCCTTGAGGCCCTTCAGCTTGTTCTTCTTCTCCACCGCCAGGCTGTTGGCGAACTGCTTGTCCGCCTCGGCTTTGTACTCCGCCAGATTGTAGCTTGTGGCCTGAAAAATAAATAGCGGAGGATATATTACAAGTGTGCACAAGGAGAAACACATTTAGATATTTTCTAAAGGATTAAATATAACTTAAGGTACACAGAAATCGATCGATTAAAAATCCGCAGCAATTCCTCAATTCGTTTTTTCTCACATTTAGTGCCGTGCTGAACTCCTTCATGGCCAGCTTCTGGAGTCCCCGGTAGTTCCTGCCCAGGATGCGGCCCAGCTCGTAGCGGGAGATCGTGAAGGCCTCCGTTGTGGTGGGTTCCTCGCTATTACTGCCGGTCTCCTCGCCGCTAAGAGACTGTGGTGGAAATTGGTGAGTTCTATCCAGAGGTAACCGAATTCCAACTCACAGTTTTCTCCGTGGTGATTCTCGGTCGACTCGTAGGCTTCTCTGGACCCGGATCACTAAACTGTTCGTTCACCACATTGTAGATGTCATTCAGGGTATTTCTGGTGTCCGTGTATTGCTAAAAATTGAATAAGAAAATTGTTAAGTTATTACTAATTTCTCAATTTCACTACTCACATCCACAAGCAGGTTCTTGGTGATGACCATCTTCTGGAAAAAGTCCCAGATAATGCCGCGCTTGTGTCGCACATGCGGCGAGTCCTTCGCACTGTGATCCTCCCCGTGAACCAAGGCCAGGCCCATCAGCAGGACACTGCCAATCAGCAGGACAGACACTATCCTCATTTCCCCACCGAATTGCATGCTCTATAAATAAATGAAAATTATTGTAGTGGGCTCTCTTTAAGTGATTAATCCGCTGCAAATTGCATCGATCAATGGCAGATTCTGTCATCGGCCAGAGAGAAATAGCGACAGCAATAGAAGTGACACGCCCCCGCAGAGGCGGTGCATAAATCATGTTCGGTGACAGCTCAAAAAAGGGAAAAGCGAAATTGAAATGGAAATTGGACCGGGAAAGCGAGTCCCAATGCGAATCGGCGGAGTGTGGCGAAAACAGAAGTCAATAATAAAAGGCGTTGAGAGTCAGCAGAATTGGAGGAAAGTAGGTAGGGAAAAAATATAAACAGAGAGGCTAAACAATATTTTTAACCTTAAAGGTATTAATTTAGTCAAATCAAAGCTCACTATATATATAGATATTTAATTTAGCGAAATAGGCAGCTATAAATGACTGCAAACTGAGAAAATATTTTTCCGAGCCTTTTCATAGCTTAATTATATCATAGAATTACCTATATGTTCTCAAAATCTCCCCTAAGAAATCACTTGTGGAACTCAGGCGATATATTATCTTATTAGTTTAGTTTTTCCCACCACAATGATCGCCCTCTCCTGATTTCCGAGACAAATTTCGCACTCAATTTGAATGCTGTGCAAATTGAAAGCAATGGTAATTGTCCCACCGACTCGAGTGGAAGTGGAAAAGTGTTTTTCGCTTAGCATAATTGCATTAGAAAGGGGGAAGAAATTCCACCCCGTCCCCGGCCACGCCCCGATCCGCCTGAAAGTATGCAGCTGAAAGTATGCAGCGCGACAATCAAATTTGCAATATTTAGTCAACTTTTGTGCAGCCTTACAGAACACTCGCCATCGCCAAATTGTGTAAAAATCCCATCTTTTTTTCCCCTGATTGTTTTTAATGCGCGTAATTAGGAAAATTGCACAAGTAGCTTAATAAATTTTTACATTTTAATTGCATTTTTGCCGACAAACTGGAAAATATTCAAATGCCATTTAATGTGGCTCTGTATCCATATTATTGACACAATTCTGGCTGGGTGGCTGGCTGGCTGGCCGACACTGTTTGTGTTATTTAAGCCCCTGTGGGCCAAAAAGAGTTAATAGAAAACAGCAATTGGCCGCGGGTAAAGGCCAAAAACTGTCCGCTTAATTGTTTGCCCATAATTTCCAATGCAATGCGAAAATAATTTAAATTATTTCAATGCCAATATACCGCTGCAGCCTATGGCGAAAAAATAATACAAGGATTATATTATATTTGCAACATTTTGCTGGATTTTGTGCCCGATTATGTCGCAATTGAAAATGCAATGACCTTTTTAATAGAGGGGCAAAGAGAGAGCGATTGTGAGAGGCGGGGGAAATGCAGCCTTGATTAAATTATAGACTGAATAAATAGCACAAAATATGTAAAAATATTGAATCACTTTGCTGCATTTCCATTTGTTTCTCGCTTCGATCACATCTCACTTTATTTCAGCTTGCTTTCCATAATTTATTTAGTTTATGCATTTTTCTCAGTGCTTTTCGGACTGACAATAATGAGCAGATGCATTTGATTGGATCGCTGACCATTTGCCACTTCATGCCGGAATATCTGATTGATGAAAAGTACACAGCGGGAACAAAAAAGAGATACTCTGTTGATGGGTTGCAGGTCAAGCCATTTGGGTAGCAAGATGAGTAGCAACTTCCAATCTAAATCTATGCCATCGAATTTACATCGATATGTTTGTGTATTTACCAAATATATAAATATATGGGAATAAGTATGGATATAAAGAGGGAGATTTTTGATACCCTGGAATATAATATCAATTTTATTTAACATTAATTAACTTTTAATTAAACAATTGAAACTACAAATGTTCATTTCCCTAAATAAGTACCATAAATTAAATATTAATTCCTTTAACTAGAAAAATGCTCAACCAATTCAATAAAATAATATATATTTATTTACTGAGCATTTAATATAATTAAAAACTTTAAATATAGGGCTGTGATTAGTTACTTTTAGCCGCTGTACGTATTTTAAAAAATCTAAAAACTCATCATTATCATAATGTGATTTTTAGGGACTATTAACCTCATTTCGAGTGTACTGCCTGCTTCGTAATTCCCATGTTTTCCAAAATATATTAGCTTCGCCAACCAATTTGGGACTCTGTTTCCCTCTCGTTCTTCCCTATCTCTTGCTCTCTTTCCCTCGCACATATGCATGTATGACCCGGTATCGCTGAGCGGGGAAGTCAATTGCCTTTGGTAGACAATCGTTTGATGCTTTAATGCTACTCAAGTGCTCAAACTCTTTTGCCAGGCGAATGATGATGCAACAACAACAACAACAACAACAAAACAAACAACAAATCGGGGAAAAAAGAAAACAAAAAACATCAACAACAACAAAAAATGAAAAAAAACCCGAAGCAGAGCGAAAAAAGTACTTGAAGTGAAAACTTTTGCTTTTTCGAGAGCGTTCTATGTTCGCCCGACCCTCTCTCTCTCTCAGTGCCATAAAAATGCATGGCACACACACACACACACTCACTCGCACATATGCATATCCTTATTCCCATAGATTGCCTGTTGTAGCGTAAGGCAATCAGCAGAAAAAGCAGAAGGAGCTCCGCTCCCGAAAAATAGAAGGGGGAAAAAACGGTACATATAACAGACAAACATTTCATTGAGTTGAGTTTGAGAGGAAAGCACGGCAAGTGGGGAGCTGGGTCCTTGAGCTGGGCGAGAGCGTCTTTGGAGCAAAAGTTCTGCATCCTGCATCCTGCATCCTGCTCCGTCGTTTGCCTCAACTTCTTTTAGCATATGAGCGAAGTGATTGCTTAATTGCCAAAATTCATTGCACAGATTGATGGGGAGACGCAGGACGATGGGTTGCCAGAGAGTGAGTGAAAAGTGGGAAGGAAAAGTGGCGGGGGAAATCCTTTCCGGAAATCGTATAGCACACTAACCGTCTGACACGTCACACAAGGCAGTGATTGGTCAGCAAAAATAAAGAAATATATAAAAATATGGGTAGCAGGGTCATCTGACTTATGAAGGTGATTGGAAATTATTCTGAGAAATAGTTTTCAAGAAAAAAAAAAGGCAGTTTACTCAAACTTCAAGGCTTTTGGGTTAATAATAACTAATATTTCTAAAAACAAGTAAGAAAGCTACAGTCGACTGTGCTCAACTGTGAGATACCCGGTACCTAAACGTTTGTGCTTTACACTAAAAGGCTATTTAAAATTGTACATACATTATAATAGTCTACTTCGATACTTCTTAAAATAAATCACCTTTCGAATTAGCTCCCGACCTAAACAATTTAATGTCATACTTAAATGTGAATGATACATTTTATAAGGACGCCAAAAAATGAATTCTGTTATTTTATGTCATTTTTTGCTCTATTCTTTTGCCATTTCTTCTGCTGTTGGCGTCATTATATCGCGGGGCCAAGGCTCGAATGCGCCACCTGTCGGCTACAGCTTGCAACAGCAGTGCCTTAGGGCGGTGTGTTAAAATTTTAACCTTATTGCTAATATCTCCCATAATTATCATCCGATTTTACTGAAATTTTCAGGAAACGTCCGCTCTATTTCATTCATTTATTGTATCTATTAACTTTAACCCAAAAATAAGGAGTATAGCTTATTTTACGTTTTTTATGATTTTTGAAGGCGCAAGTGAGCGTTGCCAAATTTTAAAATTTGATCTGCGTGCAACAGATTCCAATGTTGTCACCAAATTTGGTAACTCTAGCTCTTATAGTCTCTGAGATCTGCAGTTTACTCAAACTTCAAAGCATTAGGGTTAATAATACCTAATATTTATAAAAAATAATTGCAATGTATGGGTAATAATTGTTTTTTTCCGCAGATAACTAAGGAGCCTCTTTTTTCTTTACTTTTCCTAGAGCTCTTAGCCAAGCTTAACTGTATACTGAAACCCCAGAAAAGAAGGAAACCCGGAGCCCGAAATCTGTAACTGTTGTTGTTTTCCTTGGCTTTTGCTGTCGTAAGGAAGGATACCCTATCTCACTCTCACACCCCCGCCTGATATCCCGTTGCACTCATCCGTTTTATGGCCCTCCCTCTCCGTAAGCTATTGTGGCTCCCACAAGGTTTGTCGCCTGTCGCCATCCCGCTCTGGTCCGCCGCTGTTTGCCTTGACAACTTTGTCGCCGCTTTCGCCCTCTGTCTCTCTCTCTCTCTCTTCTAATCTTTCTTTCTCCCCCTTCTCCCTCCCCCGCTCTCACCTGCTGCTCCTGGGCGATTCTTCTTCTTCGCCTTGTTGTCATTATCAGCGTCTTGGCTGCTATTGTTGTTATTGTTGCTGTTGTTGCAGCCGCTGCTTGAGCATTTTAATTATGCCCTAATGGCGCATAATAGCTGTCCCGCTCCCACACCCACTCTTCCCGCTGACTCTCATTACGCTCGGACTAACGGCATTGGCATTTTTCGGGGCGCCTTGCTTCCTTTGCTTCCAACTTTGCCCATTTTTCGACTAGATTTTCAGTGAAGTTTGTCTGCCCCTACTCGCTCTCCTTCTCTCTTTCCTCTCCCTCTCCCTCTGCCACTCCTACTCTGTTCTCCACTTTCTCTCTTTGTCTTCAGGTAAATTTGCACTGGCCCGCAGCTGGGCAAACCCTTTTTCACTGCCCACATACCCTGTAGGGAGAGCAATCACGGATAGGAGGGGACATTAGCAAGCAGGTTACAGAATATAAATACAACAAGTAAGAAAGCTACAGTCGACTGTGCTCGACTGTGAGATACCCGGTACCTAAACGTTTGCGCTTTACACAAAAAGGCAATTTAAAATTGTACATACATTAAAATAGTCTACTTCGATACTTCTTAAAATAAATCGCCTCTCGAATTAGCTCCCGACCTAAACAATTTAATGTCATACTTAAATATGAATGATACATTTTATAAGAACATACTATATATCGCATGGCCAAGGCTTAAATGCGCCACCTGTCGGCTACAGCCTGCAACAGCAGTGCCTTAAGGCGGTATGTTAAAATTTTAACCTTATTGCTAATATCTCCCATGTTTATCATCCGATTTTACTGAAATTTTCAGGAAACGTCCATTTTATTTTATTTATTTATTGCATCTTTTAACTTTAACCCGAAAATAACCAGTATAGCTTGTTTTACGTTTTTTATGATTGATGAGGGCGGAAGTGGGCGTGGCCAAATTTTAAAACAAACTTGATCTGCGTGCAACAGATTCCAATGTTTTCATCAAATTTGTTAACTCTAGCTCTTATAGTCTCTGAGATCTGTCGGACGGACAGAGGTTGGCACTAACCCATAATACCCTTGTACCCTATGGGTACCGGGTATAAAAATTCGTAAGATAAATAATTCATGGGGGAAAGGTATGACACAGAGTGTTTCTATTTATTTATTTTGTTTAGTAAAACATCCAATACCTCAACTCAACCCAAAATATATTTTGTAATTAAATCAAAACGTATAGGGTATCCCCACGTCGTGTCCCCTTTAAAACCAGCCTCGTTTTTCCCCAAATGCCTTTTGGCTTCTTCCACTATTTGGATGATGGCATTGCCAACCCCGCTCCCCCGCTCCTTTAAGCCCCCTTTCTTCTTCATTTTGCTTACTTTTGTTACCAGTTTTTCGGCAATTCTCGTTGCACTTTTGTGCACGCTTTGATTATTTTATTGCCCAACCCATCCCCCACAGAAAAAAAAACTCTCCGGCCCCCCTTCCCCTTGTTCAAACTTCATTTGAAATTAAAACTTTTTCGGCCAAGAGAGGGAGCCAGGGTGGCCGTTGGGTGCGACTCGGGGGGCGGGAAGTAGCATTCTTGATTATGTTTTCCAACTGGCTCATCAACTGGCCAACAAAACTTTGTAATTATATCAATGAGTGCTGGCCGCAGGGAAATTTCGGGGGAGGTGGGAGGTGGGAGGAGGTGGGCGTGGCATTTAAATCGCACTTTCCGATAGCCAAAAATCAATCAATTTTCGTCTCGGCTCTCAAAATATTTTTGCATGGCATTTCAATTAAATTTGATTTGATTTGATTTGATGCAAAGCGAAGCTATGCGCTGCAACTCGATTCAATTCTCAACGCTCTCTCAAGCTGTTGGTCTCGGACACTGGAAGAAATCAAGGGATTTTTCTGTTCGATGAACATTGAAGAAACACTTTAAATATCAAGAGTTGCGGAAAATATACTTTATTTTTATTAAAATTACAGAGCTTGTTATCAGAATTTTACGTTGCATATTTAATTACAATGAATTTAATAATAAAGATCATCTTAAAAAACTTTATCACTTATTTCTCTCTATGCACAGTCCCGTCTCTCTCTCTTTCTCTTTCCGAGTGTGGGTAAACACACTTGCACAAAGGCATATGAAGAGATAGAGAGCATGGAGAAAGAGAGAGAGAGCAGGGGGCTTGTGGGCAAAGTGACGATGTGCCTGCCATATTGTTCATGTAACTAATAATACACTCACACACACTTGCACGCGCCTAGGCCGAGACTGAGAGACTGAGGCAGAGGCAAAGGCAGAGGCAGAAGGAGGAGAGCGACAGTGCGACAATTGCTGCCTTGGATCTCGCCTCATTTTGCATTTGCATGCTAAGTACCAATTAAACGAGACTTAAGAGCGATTTAAATGTCCTCGATATGTTGTCCCTGTGTGAGTGGGTGTCTGCCAGCTAGTGTGTGTGCGTGTGTACCGAGTCCTTCGGGTCCCCAGGCGGCACAGTGGCGTCCACAAGTGTAACCACTCAGCGGAGATGTTCTGAATAAATTAGGAGGCATCCCCACAGAACTGGGTAGGCGCGGAAAGCAGGTGAGTTTTAATATTTATATTTTAATGGAAACAATTTAGAATTTATATATACATACTTATAAAAATATAAACACTTTAGCATATTTATATATAAATATAAATTAATAAATTAAGTCCGGGGACTGAAGGTGTTTATAAGTGTTTCCTAGATGGATCTTTCTCTGTTTTCCATGTAGTTACTTTGAGTTTTATCAAGCATACACCCATTACACCCAAAAAAAAATTATCATATAACCTATACGATTGTCACATGAATTCTATACTCTGAGTATGAAAAGTTTCTTAATAAGATGCTTATTAATTTGATACTACGAAATTATCAATTTTTTGCTCATCTGCTCCAATATTTCATAATAATCACTAACGCGACAAACAGAAAAGCACTAAATTTCAGCTAACGCGAAGTTATCGAACTTTCGATGAAGGTTCGTATAAAAATAATACTCGAAAATACACAATTGAATCTTTGGAGTATACAAATTATACTTTGCAGTATATATTTGATATTTTTAAGTATACAATTTATACTAAACTCGTTATACTGCTTGAGTATATTTTTAAGACAACGCGTAGAAAGGTAAACCTCTTGTTTTTTTTTTTTTGGGTGTAGTTGGGATTTCCAGGGGGGAATGCTCATTATAAACTCAAGCTTTGCCCTTGCACATACTTTTCCTGCCCACTGTGCTGCCGGAGTGGCAGCATAAATTATGCGAATCGATGGCATCTTATCAACATTTGTCACTGCAGCCCATACACACACACACTCACACACACACGCACACTCACAGTGTTGTCCACCTGGAAAATGCACTTACCATTTACCCCTTTTGCCAATTTTCCCATTTTCCCATTCTCCACCACCACTCTTTGGCCCAAAAACATTTTCCTGCACCTGACTGCAATTCGATTTTCATTTTGGCAATTTCAGTTTCGGTTTCAGAGTTTCGATTTCTGTTTTGGTTTTGTGCCCGAAATTATCCAGTTACATTTTCGGGAATTTGCGCTGATTACACACACGCATCCACCCCTTTCTTTACACCCATTACACCCATTACACCCCCCGGGCGATTGATTCAACCCGTTGAGTTTCGCTATTTCGCCGGGTGCCTTTGGCCGGCACTTGGCGTAATGTAATGAAAAATAAATAAATCCAACGTGGCCATAAACCTGAGCAGTCATAAAATGTGTGTTTATTGAAATTAAAACCTGGCCCAAAACGGACCAGGGTCGCAGGAGGGCGGGGCAGTGGAGGCAGAGGGTTAGGTGTCGAGATCATAAAACTAAAACAGAGACACAAACTTGACCGAAGTCTTGCATAATAAATGCTAATAAAGCTTTACGATGATGGGGCGGCTACAAGGGAGGCAGCTGACCCAAGGACACACACAGACTCACACACAGACTTGGCACAAAAAACAAAAAACAACAAAAAACAAAACAAAAAATATGTTCCATGTCCCTCCCCCACTCTTTTGACTCGGGCGCCACGTAAAAGTTAAACAACACGAAATTCCATTAAGCGAATGGATTGCCATTCATAACTGTCCTCGGGAATGTGTGTCTGTCTATCTGTGTGTGTGTGTGTTTGTTTGAGAGTGTGTGTTGAGGGGGAGTGTGTGTGTGTGTGTGTGTGTGGGGAGTAAGTGTGTTCGTGTAAACAACACCAAAAACCAGGGCTACAAAAGTTACCAGAAAATGTGTGGCAACCATTTATTGATATCCAGCTGGGATGGGGAAAGGGGTCCTGGAGGAAAAGGCCAGGCAAAGGGAAAAGGGAAAAGGACGTAGGCGAAAGGTTGGAAAATTTTTGGAAAGTCATAAGCCACAAGTCTGGGAACCCAACGATATGTTAATTAAGCTTAAACCTATAACTGCAGAACGATATAGGTTTCCGCTAAAAATAAATCATAATTTGTTTATTATTATACATTTACTATAAATATAAATCTAAGTAAGTCCCTCATCCTCTTAAAACAAAAATCCGAGTCTGGCCACTATCCATTTAATGGAATCAAAGCTAAATAGGGCTTCAGCTGAGTTCCGAGGAAACCCGGTAAACCAAACCACAGGCCACCACTAAAACAGAACCACATACACGCACATGTGCACACACAACGCAAGGAGTGCACACAAACAAACAAGCAAGGATACACCCCCATTTCGCCATTTCGGCCCCCTTTTACTCCTTTTGCGCACCCCTGGCGCATTGCTTTCATGTGTTTACTTTGGACATCGCATAAAGGTGACCAGACTCTGTGATATGTCATTTATTTCCAGCGCTGGCCGCGCCGCGCCCCGCCATTTGTAAACTCAACCGGAAAATTGCTTTTCTCAGCGCGTAGTGTTTCCACGCCAGTTTTCCCTGCTAATGGCCGGCTAAAAAATAAGGAGAGCAGCTGAAAAATACAACATATATGACACAGGAAACAAGCAAAAGGAGCCAAGAGCCCCAAAAAAAAAATAAAAACAAGAATTTAAAGCGAGTTGCAGAATCAGAAACTGTTTACGATTGTAATTAAGTTGGCAAATCGAGAGGGCAGCTTCTCCGCCGTCTATTTAATTGTTTGGCATCAACATTATTTCAGGAGAGAATGTAGCTGCTGTGCCAGCCACGGGGGCGTATACGTGATCGTCGAGGCGAGCTCATAACTCATAATACGTATACGCCCCATCGTCTTGGCCCGACTACGTGCCAACTGTCAAGAAGCGGCATCCCGCAGCGAAGGATATTCTCCTCTCGCCTCGCCTCGCCTCCCGATCTCAAGTCAAGTCAATAAATAAAACATACATATTGATATGGGCATGTGTGCTCTGCTGGGGATGGGAGAAACTTTAAGTTATCCTTCCGCAGAAGTATACGAACTTTAGCGTATAATTTTTAATCCACACACATTCGCACACTGCTGCTCTTATTTCTCCAGTGCAGCTGCATAAATACATTTGTTCGGCTGCTGATTTCGTATTGCTCGATAATATTTCTGAGGCAACTGTCGAGTTCCCACAGCACTGGGTGGAAAAACAAGGCCAAATGAATGCCAAAGGGGGCGGTAAATGAAAAATCAAAATTAGTTGAGACTTCCATCCAAGTTGTGCACTTAATAAAGGCATGCAGATCTTGATTAAGTCTAAAGGGAATGTGTTTAAATAGGGGCTTTGCTTGAATAGACCATTTAAAGTGTGCTCGGCAAGAAAATATTACAAAAAATAGGTAAATAAAGAGATATTTATTTACTTATTTCACCTTTTCATTCACTTGCAACACCACGAATAAATTTATCTTAATGATTTGTTTTTTCTTATCGAATAATCTAAATACAATTTCATTTATTTTTAATTGGCTGTTTGTAAAGTTTACATAATTTAAGCCCACTTAATTAAAGTAATTTCGCATATGCTCACAACATTTCTTCACTCAAAACAAAGCCTTAAAATAAAAATATTTATTATGCCCCGACCCGCGCGCTCGATGTTCAATATTTGCTAAACGTTTTTAATATGCCTGTATAAATATTTCCCTTGGCTAATCAATTTGTATCTACCTGCACGGCGATGACACTCATAAAATGTGCTTGGAAAAAGCAATAAAAATAAAACCTCAAAGTGGAATTGAGAAGAGACAACAATAGTAAATGCTAATCATGCAACAACTATCAAGCGACAATCCAAAAATGAGAAGAAATAAAATAAAAACCAAAGGCTGACCTTGACTTTCATACCAAAAACCCCAAGCGGCGGCGGCAGCGGCGACGACAAACCCCAAGGTCAGTCGCCGGCTCTTGCCAAACTCTGGTGGTTTTCTCTGATTATTTTGGCCGGATTCTTTCGACCAATACACCATATGTTATGTTATGCTCGGCCGCCAGTGGAAGCCGGTAAAAAGAGACCGACATTGACAGGTGGTAATTGATGGGCGAGGGCCGGGTCTCTTTCTCAGTCTACGGGCAACGCGAAGTTTGGCTTTGGATTAGCATTCAATTGGTCACTGGGCCAGCTCGAAATTTGGTTTTCGTTTCGGGGGAGTTTCTGCTGGTTTCTCGAATGTATGATTAATGCGTACGTGAAGGTAATGGAATTTTTGGCGGCCAACAGGGAATCGTTTGGAAACTAGTTGCCTTCGATGCATGTTTGAGTAATTACAGCTTGCTAAGGAAATGGTAACGTGGCCTTTCTTTAGCCTTCTTTTACGAATGTTAAATAAAGTAATTAATGTAGAGCATGCCATAAAATAAATTTTACATTTATTGTAAACCATTTCCATAGAGTATTCTATTGCGCAATAAATTTCCCCAAATATTAAGTGTGTCGTGTAAATAATTTTGATTGATTTTCCTTTGGCTCGAGATAATTTGTCTGTCATGTTTGTCGCCAGTGAGACATTTCCTCCGGCTGCGTAACTGGAAAATAGCCGTTGCGTTTGCTTCTCCGCTCTTCCAGACCCCGCTGTGGGGATTATCAATTTGCACAAATTGCATATGCTTGCCGTGATATGTCAATCTTTCGGATGCGTTGCACAATCGCTGCTGCAGCTGCATCCACTTCGAAGGCGAACGCGTCAATTTAGTGAATTTACGAAAAAATTTAACTCGAAAGAGGCGTCGTAGAGCGGGGCTTCGCGGCAAGTGAGGCTTGGCAATTGGGTCAAAATTGTTTACACGCCGCTGCGCATGCGTCGCTGCCTTTCGAGACAAGAAAAATCGCAGCAAAAGCGATTCAAAATTCACCAACAAAAATATCAGCTCCATCTCCATCCATTTTTATTTATTTGCCTTTATGCTCCGCGTGGAATTTGGCTTTTGTTGATCTTTCGGCTTTGGAGCGTCAGGCGTCTCAAGGCCGTCGAAGATTTCGTTGGATCTGTTGACTCTACGAGCATCTTGTTATCGCCGCGATGTTCACCTGTCGCCGTCCGTGGGACCCGAGAAACTGGAGCAAGGGAAACCGGCTCTCAATAGACTCGAAATTAATGCGATGCAGTTATTAAAAAAATAAATAAATGCACATTTTTAGTGGTGTTTTCGTGATTAATTAAGGTGGAGTTTAGAGAGGTCTGAAAAATAATTACCACATGCCTCTAAATAGACAAATATAAATGGTCTTTTCTGATAACTTTAAATTACATTAATAGATTGTTTGGTTTTATATTTTTAATATATTTAAATCAGTGATTAATCAATCACAATTCATGGACAAATTCTTTAAAATTGTCCACAACTTCTGTTTAGACACTCAAAAAATATTGAAAGCAAAATTGGCATGACCTCTCCTAGCTGTTAATTAGTTTCTCTTCGAAATTTTCAAGGGGCCCGTACGGACACTTGGTTTTCAAAATTTACCAATTTCAATTGCACACATTTTCGCATATTTTTTCCAGCACACACTCGTTAAAATTCTTGCCCAACACACACGCGTTAAAAGCCAGAGGTCAGCCGTGGGTTAACGTTTGCGCCGCTTGCCAAACTCACGGCGGCCAAAAACGAACAAAAATATATTTTATTTCCAAAAATATTTGTAACTTGAAGTGCAGCACGGCAGGCAAACAAAAACGAAAACAAAAACGATGGAAAAAATGGGAAAAACAAACAATGAAACTCACTTTCACGTGGCTCGCTAATCAATCGGCCAATCAATCGACACTTCAAAACAGATCAATAGCACTCGAGTACGGACAAATCGGAGCCGAAACCGAAACTAAATTGAATTTGAAAACGAAATCGAAATTGAAATCGATACAGAAACAGAAACAGAAATCGAAATCAAACTGAAACAGAAATCGAAGCTGAATGGCAGCCGCTTGAAACTCCGATTCCACCGGCAACTTTGTTAACTTGGTTACTTGGTTTTGGCGCACGCGAATGAGTACTAAATTGTTTAAACTTTATGCAGCCTCAAAAACACTACAAAAACATATAACCGACGTCGACTGAGGCGGCAGCAGCAGCAGCAGCCGCAGCAGAGGCAGAGGGTTTTCTCAAAGAGCCAAACGAGGCGGTACAAAGCCGAACCGAGGCGCCAGCACAGTGGTTGAAATCAGCTGGCATTTTCAAGTTTTTAATATTGGAAATATTTGTTTTTAATTTTGCCTTAGCTACATATTTATTTAAGGCCTGAAAATTATTTTTTTTAGATTTTTATGCACTAATTTCAAGGAAAATGTACAGGCTTGTGTTTAGTATTTAGTTATATATATTTAGTTGAATATATAAATTACAAGAAACTTCACCTAACTTGTTAACATATCAGTGTTTAATCAAATTGATAAACACATCATTTCCTTCCTCATAAAATATATTATTGATAAAGTGTTTAAATGTAATATGTAAATAAGAATATTTAATATATATGGAAAATATTTGTTTTTAATTTTATTTTAGCTACATATTTAATAAAGGCCTAAAAATTATTTTTTTAGATTTTTATGCACTAATTTCAAGGAAAATGTACAGACTTGTGTTTAGTACGAACAGTCCAAGTAACAACACACACGTTGAAAATAAGAAGCAGAAACTTAACATATCAGTGTTTAATCAAATTGATAAACACATAATTTCCTTCCTCATAAAAATATTATTAAATAAATATTGCATATATAAATGCAATATCTAAATAAGAATAATTAATATATATTAAATCCTTTAACGTTACGTTGAAGTTAAAATTAAGTTTAAACCAAGCATCTAGTGAAAGAAGAAACAAATAAACATATTTGTACCATTTATATTTTAAGCACTTTCGTGACCACAACAACCACTGTGCCAAGTCAGGCTTGAGAAGTGCAGTCGAAGTGACGACGCGTCGTCAGAGGTGGCAGCGGCTGCGTTGCCAGCAGCGAAGCCGGCCGCGCACGAAGCTGTAAAGTAAACGCTGTAAACGGCACAAGCTGCAAATGCTGTTCCAGCGGCAGAAACACCAGAAACAACAGCAACAAAGGCGCGTTAAGAGCTCAGCTGACGCGGCTAAATGGCGCTGGCATTGCATAATAGTTGAGACCAGTAATGGACACTCGCACAATGGGCCTTGGCCGGGGAATGGAGATCACAGATCAGAGATCAGGAACCAGAAACTAGAGCGGCCTGTGATATCTAGAAACGGAGTCCAAAAATCATTTCATGGGTTAGGGTTTAATACTCCTAGAATATCATTGTTTATTCTTATTTAAACATTGTAAATAGCCGTAAAGATACTTTTGTGACATAAAACAAAATATTTAAACCAGCCTAAAAAAATCAGAAAAGAAATAAAAAGTTAATTTAATGTTTTAAACTACAAATTCCTTTGCTTTGTTTTAATTAAAGTTCTTGGAGCTTTATGAGTAGCTTGGAAATTCATAAGTATTGCCCAAGATTAAACCCAAGACTTAGTTGCTATCAAAATTTAAGAAAATCCCAATTAAACAATACGCTAAACTGGGCTTAAAAAAAATAAATCCAAATAAAGTGGGCTCTCGGAAATAAACGCCAAAACGAATTGCCAACAAAACACTTGCAAAATGTCCAGCGATTTATAAAGAAAGAAGCCAACGAACTAAAAATTTTGTAAAAATTGTAAGCGACAGCAATGATTTCCAGCTGCTTTTGTTGCTTCTGTTGTTTATGCAATAATCGCACTAATTGAAACGTTTTGTCAGGAGCCACAACAACAATTAAAACGGCAACAAACAGCGGCGATAACGCCATCAAGCACAGGGACAAAAACAAAGACAACCCCGCAGCACCCCTCTCTAATTGCCATCATTTTTATGATAGTGCAAAAAAGTACAAATAATAGGAGACACTATTTTTTGCACGTTACTTTTTGGTTAAAACTAAACATTTTTTTGATATGTTTATCACACGGACAGCAGCAGCAGCAGCAGCAGCAGCGGCGGCAGCGACAGAGGCCGAAACGAGACCGAAAAGAAGCAACAGAAATTAAATAAAATAATATAAAAACCAACATTTTTACTCCGGATGCGTTGGCAATGTAAGTTTGGGCTTTGGACACCGACATTTAAAAACCGGAACTGAAATGGGTAAAAATGCATACAAACAATGCTGGCGAAAGGATACAATAAAGGTGTTAATCAAAGGATACCCCGCAAATGCTAGAAACTATAATATTGTCCGATCCCATATCTCCAGCTTTATATACCTCAATCACAACTTAAATTCCAGGTTCTCAGAATAAATAACCCGTACAAGAATAAATGCTAAATGCAAATCTGTAATCCATTTTCCTTATGGCCAGCAATCTTTCACGAATTGTGGATAAATTCCAACTCCAACTTTTGTTTGATTAATTAAGTAAAATGTCGAATCGAGTCGAGTTCGTGTTTGGGTTTGAGAATTGTAAACGAGAGTAAAATGGCACAAAATGCTCTCAATTAAGCTTGTTTTGTGCGTCCGTGTGTTTGTGTAAACAAATACATTTTTATTTAATTAAAATACCGAAAATAAAAGTAACAGCACCCACACCCAGCGACACATTTGCAGATAAACTTTTATGGCATTAAATTCAAAAATGCCGCCAGACGCAGATGCAATGAACTAAAGCCCCCTCCTGTCCACGGGCCACGCCCATTTCTGGGCGAGCTTATAGGTTGGGCAGGCTTAGCAGATATTTACAGAAACCATGGGACAGTTTTTCCCATTTTTTGACGGCTGAAATTTGAAAACCTTTTAAGTATTGGGTGTACAAATATTTAAAAAAAATGCTTTATACGGTAAATAAGTGACTTTAAATTGTTATATAAAAAAAAGCTAAGTATACAAATAAATTTGATTCTAATATGGCCATGAAAGCGTCTGGGAATTGTTTCTTTTATAAAGAAAATATGATCAAATTCTAAAAATACTAATATTACTTGAGATACTTTGTAAGTCTCAATAAAAATGTAAAATAAATATTACTCAAGTGTAATAGTCATATTTTTACTTGTATTGCTTTGGGATAAATATTTTAAAATAAATATTTTTAAATATATAATTACATGTATGCATTTTTTATATATTTCTAAAGTATCGGCAGTGAATCGGCCCATCGTCCGATTCGTTCAGATCCCTGTGGGTGTTGCATTGTGCATTTGTGTTTGCGTATTTGTTTTGGGCATAAATGAAATATGCATAACGTAATATGCAGTTGGTAAAATGTCGGTTTTTGGTATTTGTTAAAGTATTTTGTCGGCTTTTTCATATTATTGTTTTTGCTTCCGATCCACCTCTCTCTCTCTCTCTCTTTCGCAATAAAAGTTTATTCCTCAATATTGCTGCATATTTAAAATATATTAATTTTCCAGCAAAAGAGCAAAAAAAAAAAACAAATGTGTGCCAAATTCGTGAACAAAAACCGAGCAAGTTGAATTGCAACATTTTGTTGCACACTTTCCGTTAGATTTCAATTTGATTGTCGAACTGAAAATTCCCCTTCCCTCGTAGACTTTATTTTTTGTTCGCTTTTTATCCGCATTTATATGTGAATGTATATTTTATGCGACATTTTTGCTAAATAAAATTTTTACACAGCTGAGAATATTCCTCCGGAATTGCCATAAAATTTCATATTTGGCAATTTCCATTTAATTGGTTGAATTATGTGGCAATTCTTCGAGGGAAAACTATGTTTACTGCAGGTAAATGTTGACACTTTGCCCTCAAGCTCAATATGTTTGTGATTTTTGCTTCTGTGCTTTAAGTGTTTAAGAATTATTTCGTAGGCATGATACATTTATTTATTTACTCCCAACAAGTATTTATTATTTATACTAGGTTTGTTAGAGCTGAAAAACCTCGAACTTATAAAAACTGATTTCTTTTTTAATGTATGTTACATTTTATAAGGTGTTTAAAACAATTTAATATAATTTATGGAGTTTCCTCTGCAAGCTAAAAAACGCTTTCCTTCCAGGACTTCCACGAACCACTTGTTGCTTTCCTCTCTTGTCTCGCTCTCTCGCTCTATTCCCTTGAAACTCACCACACCTGTACCCAACTCCAACCCACTGGCAGGACATACGAAGTCGAGTCCTTTGACACTCGTTCTCAGTTGCTTGGGGCCATCGAAGCAGGCAACACACTCGGCAATGATAATGATTTTCCCAGCCACTGAGCCGCAAACAATGTATTCCCTTCGGCGAGCATGTGGCTAGGAAAAGCGGGAAAACCTAGAGGCTTGTGGGTGGAGCGACCCCTCTACATAACAATGAAAATATAATTTTAGTGCCTAGTAAAAATCCATGGCTATGGATAAAAATGTTCGTTACGCTTCGCTTTCCCTTGCTCGATTTTCCTTTGCATAGTTATCCTTTGCGTGCCGCCAAAAAAATGGGGACATGAAAAACTAAAAGAAAAATGTAACCAAAAATAAAGGAAACCCCAAAACCGAGCGGGGAAAACTATGAAAATTTGGCTGAGAATTGAGAATGATATCGAGGCAAGTCAAATTTAATTTCACGCTCTCCTAGTTTTGGCTCTAACCCTCCGCCAAGGAAAATATTAATATAAATGAAATTCTAATAAACCAGATTGGGAAATGTTTGGTGGTGAAGGGGAATAACATTTATTTTTTACAGTATTTTTATGAGAAATGAACTTAATTTGAATTATTTTAGATTATTATAAATAAAATGCGACTGGTTTGTTCATTTTGAGGGAATTTAAGAGTGTAACTGATGACGTCCCTAAAACAGCTCAGAAACAGCTATTTGCTAAAGATTTTGTTTATATTTAATCCCTATAAATTCTTGACAAAAGCTTTACCCTACTTATACTCGTTTAACATATTTAAAAATAGTTTTATTATATTGCTTTAACCCCTCGCTTATGTTTGTTGTTGGCACTGCTTTCTGCAAAACCTTAAAAATTCCCGAAAACTATCGAGAAACTTGCGGGGCTCAAATAGTTTTTCCTTTTACTGCGCGACACAGCTGGATTTCGACAATTTCGCTGACGGAATTCGGCGAAAGTTGCGGATGAAAGTGAAACTAATTTTTATTTATGCGCGGCGCAAGGACGAAAGGGGATAAGTGCCTAGGGGGGGGGCAGGGCGTTTAGGTGGAGGTGGAGGTGGAGGCCTAACACAAAATTGCCCAGCATTATGCCAAAGCAAATTGCAAACACAATGAGGAAGAAGGACGTACAGCCACCCACACACACACATGTGTGTGTAGCCGAAGCCTGGCCGTAAACAATGAAATTTGTTGCTCACTTTTATGAGTTCCTTCCCTCAAACACCATCGAAGGGGATGGGAAGGGGTTGGGGAAAGTGGGAAAGTGGAAAAATGGGGGGCAGCATCAACATACTCGCCTGTTGGCTGCTGGCTGCTGGCTGTTGAGTCCTTTTAGCCAATTTTAGTGTCTTACAATTTTCCGCATTGTCTCCGTTTTTGTGCTTATCCTTCCAGCAACCTCCTCCTCGGCGTCCCCACTTTCCTGGCCACTTTCACGCCACTGTCATTGCTAAGCTTAAGTTGTAGCAGCATTTTTGCCTGACTCCTCGGTTGTTGGTTAAAAGCATCCTTAGCGCCAGCCAGAAAAACCGTATCAACTCGACAGGACAATGCGAGGACGGAGAGCGCAGATTGTGCGAGGAGCACATGTATTGGAGATGGACCCGTGATGGATTATGGAAATCGGGAGCTATTTCTTGTCTTAAAAATGTAAAACTACCAAATCCCCTTTCTGGATTATACAAATAAATGAATACACATATTTACCATATAAAGTTCAAGTCTTAAAATAGTTTCCAAATTGGTTTAATATTAAACAGTAAGCAAATAACGTTTAAATTTATATTTACAACAACTGGAAGTATTTCATTTTAACGAAGTAACCTTTCAAAATATTTTTTACATATTTTAAGGGACTTCTTTTGATGGATTATGGAAATCGGGAGCTATTTCTTGTCTTAAAATTGTAAATCTACAAAATCCCCTTTCTGGATTATACAAATAAATGAATAAACAATGTTTACCATATAAAGTTCAAGTCTTAAAATAGTTTCCAAATTTTTTTAGTATTAAATACTATTCGAATAATGTTTAATTTTATATTTACAACAACTGGAAGTATTTATTTTTTAACAAGTAACCTTTCAAAATATTTTTTACATATTTTAAGGGACTTCTTTTGATGGATTATGGAAATCGGGAGCTATTTCTTGTCTTAACAATGTAAAACTACCAAATCCCCTTTCTGGATTATACAAATAAATGAATACACATATTTACCATATAAAGTTCAAGTCTTAAAATAGTTTCCAAATTGGTTTAATATTAAACAGTAAGCAAATAACGTTTAAATTTATATTTACAACAACTGGAAGTATTTCATTTTAACGAAGTAACCTTTCAAAATATTTTTTACATATTTTAAGGGACTTCTTTTGATGGATTATGGAAATCGGGAGCTATTTCTTGTCTTAACAATGTAAAACTACCAAATTCCCTTTCTGTATTATACAAATAAATGAATAAACATATTTACCATATAAAGTTCAAGTCTTAAAATAGTTTCCAAATTAGTTTAATATTAAACATATTTGCTTAGTGTTTAATTTTATATTTACAACAACTGGAAGTATTTATTTTTTACCAAGTAACCTTTCAAAATATTTTTTTCACATTTTCAGAGACTTGTTTTGGATCAATTCCTAGAACTATGCACATTTTTCCGAGGTCCTTGGCCACTCACGCTTTCACCAGCAGAAATCACCGCGGCGACACCCACACAAGTGCACTCACCACTCTCGGCCGGGTCACGCCTCCTTTTAGAGGCGTTGAGCCCGATCTGGCCGCCTGTGGAATCATTTCAGTTACAGTTTCAGTCTCAGTCCCAGTCGTAATCTGCTGCGTTTAGTTTATTGCTCGCCATTTGTTAAAACAAAAGCGCCGGACGGCGGACGGTTGACGGCGGGGGCTGGAAATAGGGTTTATGATGCGCTCCGCTTAAAAGTTATTAACTAAATTGTGTGCGCTTGAAACTGAATGCCGGCGGAGGATCAGGGGACCGACCTTCTACGCTTTGTCCAGCCGCTCGCGGAAATTTAATCACCCCAAGTGCTGCCATGCAACCGGAGGAGGCAGCCAAAGGATGGGCTTTACGGCAGTCAGGTGTCCAAATGGTCAGCAGGAAAGTGCAACTGCAAAGGCGAATGATAATCAAGGAGAGCCGGGCAACACGATATTTTACAAGAGTCACTACAAAGGAGTCCCTAATGAGAAAATAACAGCTTTGGGGAGAGCAGGACTATGTACATGGCAAATAATATCACTTGAAGTGTTTTTGCTTCCTCGAATCTTAGTCCCCGTTTACCGTTTATGTAAATGTCATATGTAATCGATGGGCCAAGCCTCGATAGCAAGTGCTATCCTTTCGCCACTTGAGTCTTCATCCGCACACCTTAAGCTGCCTATTTCCTATCCTTTTTCTTTTTGCCCCCGCTGCAATTACAAGCTCTACCGCCATGGACCAGCTCCCCTTGAGGGGCGGCCCATAACTTTTGTCAAGCATCGCGGCCATATTGCAGCATGCCACACGGGGTGGCACGAGGGTTGCACTCAGAAATGTTGCTGATGGTCAGCTGGGGAATGCACAATTCGAAGAAGAGGGAAAACTACACAAAGAAATAATATTAAAGAAGAAAATATTTAAATAAATCCTATGAATGCATAAAAACATTATTAAGCATTTTCTGAAATACTTAATGAGACATTTCTGTGCTTTTTAATTCTTCCCAAGACCTTTCCTTAGATTTTTTATAAATTAATAAATTTGTCACGGCGCTTAAATATTTTTTTAAATTTCGTTTAAACTTTATTTACAAATTAATGACCCAAAAAATATTCATCATAATATCCTTCTTATTTTCATTTCTTATTCTATTTATTTAAATAAATCCTTTTGAATGCATAAAAACATTATTAAACATTTTCTTAAATACTTAATGAGACATTAGTGTGCTTTTTAATTCTTTCTAACACATTTCCTTAGTTTTTTTATAAATTAATAAATTTGCCACGGCACTTAAATATTGTTTTAATTAACATTAATTTAACATTATTTACAAATTAATGACTTAAAAAATATTCATCATAATATCCTTCTTATTTTCATTTCTTATTTTATATTTTTTTGCAAGTGCATGTTTTAGCTGGCCGACTTGCTGACTTGACCAAGTTTTTTCTGGCTTCTGCTGGCCGCCGCCTCGTATTTTTTTGTGCAGTCTTTCTGTTTTGGCGGATATGCGCTCTTAGCGAAAATTGCATTTGGCCAAATGAGTGGAAAGGACCAAGATGTAGCCGCAGTGGGAAGGAAGAGCAAGCCCCTAGGAGTTTTGGACCAGAGTCCAAGACGGACTCTTAATATTTCATCTTTCATGCTCATTTGCACTTATGCGAGGACCCACCACCACATGGTGGCAAAGAGAGATAAAGAGAGATAGTGAGAGGTACAGGGAAAAGGACAATGGTCAGGAGCACAGAGCACGTAATAAAAAGTATGAATTAAAAAGGATAAACAGTAGTAACTAGCTGTATCTCCTTTTATTAGTCCCGCAAGATACTGCAAGAAACAATTCAATTCAAGGATCTCCAAAGATTTAAATAAAATACTTCGATATTTTTTTTTTAACCTAAAGTTGTTAAATTAAATTCAAATGCTACCCAAGCTATATTTATTATTTATTAAATCGATATTTGTTAAGGCTTCTGAATAACTGCAATTTGTTATGCCTTTGTTTTGGATATTTCATCAAATTCCCTGACCAACTCCTCGAACCTTTGCTCAGCTTTTATTTTTACAAATTTCCCTGACAAAATGTAGACAAATATGCCCCATAGCTAAGAGAGTTTCTGTTTTCTATGGATATTATGGCTTTTTTATTTGTTGGCAGACCACACAGCCGGTTAAATCGATATCTGATGTTATTTTTTGAGCTGTGCAATTCTTCGGTGGCTTGCCTCGACTTCTCCTTGTTTTCTGGATTTTTTCCTCTATGATTTTGCCGGGGCTCCTCCCATTGACGACGTCTTCAGGATGGAGAGTTGCAGGAAGGACGAAGAGCCTTTGCCGTTGGATGAGGACGGCACCTGCTGCGAGTTATTTACAGCCACTGGAGGGCATTCCTTTCTTTCCTGGCTTCCTCCTCATCGCTCCTCTTTTTTTTGTTTTTTTTTTTTTTTAATTTTTTACAAGAACAGGAGCCGGAGCAGGAGCAGGAGCAGCTCGTCCTTGTACAGCTATTACACATTGCCGGAAGCATTTGAATGTGTTTATGTGTAAGCGTCTATCGCTCAAGTTGCCCGCAGCTGCCCTCTCCCTCGTCCTTCGTCCTGGTGGTCCCTTCCATAACAGCAACTAAAATGTTTCCGTTATTAAGCTAAAGAAACACTTAACTTTGCGCCAGGATCAGCAAGGACGTCAGGTGCAATGAATATGCAGGCAGAGAGAGAGAGAGAGAGAGAGAGGGAAAGAAAGAGAGCGAGCAGAAGGAGTAAGCGAAAACACGAAACTTTTGAGGTGTTTAAAACGTTAATTTGCTTTAGATTTTACAGGAGTTACTCCTGGCACCCCCCTGTTTGCACCTGTGTGCCAGAGTGTGTGTGTGAGTGATTTTCGCATTAACGCTTGCCACTTTGGCGGTTCGAGTCAACGGAGCACAAAAAACTGCTCGCCATTCTCTCCTGCTATTTTATTTTCCGTTTTTTTCCTTCTTTTTTTCACCGCTCTTGTTTGCTTGCTCAGAAATTAAGCGCAATGAAAACAAATAAAATTACTCACACACTCGCCGGCGCATTTCCATTGAGCTTTAAGGGAAAACTCAGTGAAAACTCCGGCAAACTTTAAGGATTAAAAGCAAGAAATTATAAGTAAGTGCTTGTTAAAATCCAATCGTGCTTATATTTCTTTACTTACTTTGCTGTGGATATTTCCAGGGGTTTACAAATTTAAGTTCGAACTATTTATTACCTATTAAAATAAATACATTGAAAAATCTCCATAAATATTAAAGAAAATATGTATTTATATATAAAATAAGCAATTTTATTATATAAATTAAGTAAATTAAAACTCTATGGAATTGATCGAAACTTTGTAAAAAAAATGTCTCTGAAAAATATATAGACTTTTTGTTTCCAAAGAGAGTTGTTTGTTTTATGAACTCGAGATGATACTGAGCTATTGAAATCGAATTCCTTGAATACTGTTGATTCTTAAATTTCATATTTCGAAAGGAAATCCATACCCAAGGGGCTTTAATTAATTAAGACGAGGTGGCCAGAGATATACTAAAACCACGAGACTTTGCAGTTTCTAGATAATTTATTAATAAATATTTCTTAGTTTATTTTCTGTCCTTTAATATCCTGTGTTTATTTTGTAAGACATATATTTATAAAAAGCATTAAAAGGAAAAGAAACATACAAATAAGTTAATACAATACGAATATGTATAATAATTAAGGAGTTAACTACTTCCTATAATTATTTAACACTTCTAATGGTAAACATTAATATTAATTTTACTAAATATTAATAATAATAGGTAAGATCTTGGGATATACTAAGGTTTGGGGTGGTAATTAACATAAAAATTAGGCGTATTTGTACGTTTTATATTATTTACTTATAAAAGAATCCACGTAGTAATTTATGACATCCGTAATTTAACGTACTGCGCCTGAAGTTCCTGCATCTCATCCTGCGTCTTACATCTCTGGCCTTGATTCTTGATGATGATTCTTAGCGCCATTGAGGTCTGCCATCTCGTTGGCTACGAGCCCCGATTGTTTTGATTCTTCTAGGTGAGTTAGAACTCATTAAGTAATTAGTGGTCTTTGTGGGATTTATATTATTTATTTATAAGTATTTCTTAGTAGAGAATTCTATTTGTTCTTGAGAAATGCACGTAATAATTTCTAACATCCGTAATGTAATGTTCTGCGCCTGTTCTCCCTCAGTTCCCTCTGGCCCGACCTCCAGTATATGTCCTGACTACATGAAGAAAGTTCTCCCAAGCTTCCCGCCAATGTTCAGGAATTAGCTGGCCTTCCACCCAAACCATTCGAGGTGTCCGTGGTGCAGTTCGTGGGAGAACTTTGCATATTTTGGCCTGACTAGTATTTCCGTTGGTTCCAGAATCCATTGATTACAGTACAAAAAATTTTAACGTAAAAAAAAAAACTTGGAATTTTTCGTAATAAAAATATATCTAATTTCTGTTCCGCTCCGAGTGTCGTTGTTTGTTCTATGAACTCGAAATGATACTGAGCTGTAGAAATTGAATACCCCGCCTACTGTAGGCTTTAAAAATTCACACTTTGAAAGAAAATCCATAACCAAGGAGGAGGAAGGAGGACGAGGTGGCCAGGAGTATGGACTCGGGATATACTAAAACCAGGGATCATTGCAGCTTCTGGATAATTTATTAATAAATATATCTCAGTAAATTGGATGTCCTTTTATATCCTGTAGTTATTTTGTGAGATATTGTTATCGTAGTTTATCTCTGGATTCTTATTTATTTCGTCGATTTTTATTCGGAAGTTCTTATTTTCAATGTGCTTAGTTTTCAATTATAATTTTTGTAGTGTGACCGTCGTCACATTTGTATTTAATCCTAATTGTATTTAATCTCGGCGAAATCTTAACATAAAACACTAAATGATTTACAAAATGCTAACAGGGCTACACTATGCCATACTCGTAGTACTCAGTTAATGCTTACATGGTTCTCACTTAATGCTTACAATATATATTTTTAAAAAGCATTTTAGAGGTACAAAAACTTACAAATAAGTTAATACAATACGAGTATGCATAATAAGTTAAGAGGTAACTGCTTTCTATAATTATTTACCACTTCTTTTTACCACTAATATAATATTATTTTAAAATTAAAGTTTGAATTATAAATTACCTATTATAATGAATATATGTAGAAATCTCAATAAATATAAAAGAAAACATTTATTTACTTTATATATGAAGTAATTTGAATATATAAATTAACTAAATTAAAACTCTAATTAAAGGGTATCCTTTTGACTTATAAAATGCCTAGAAAACATGCCTAGATACCGATAAATGCATGTTCTCCTTCTGACTTAACTCAACTCTTGTTTCCACGAGTACCTACCTGGGCTCCGGCTTCTTCCAGCTCTTGACCAAGACTCGCATTCATTCGCATTCCTTGGCAGTCCTTCGCTCCCTCCTTCTCTTGAAATCAACTTTCATAATTAAATGGCAAGTCCGAGCTTCCCATTAGAACCTGGACTCGGCTCGCTCTCCCCCACTCACACACACGTGCATGCATAAAACAATTTAACACTTAACGTGGCCAGGAGCTGAAATAAAAAGCGCATAACTCATGCGAGAAGTCGACGGCGGCAGCGACGCGGGCAGAGGCGACGACGGCGCCATAAATTTCAAAAACAGCTACAAAACAGGAAGCAGCCGGCGGAGCAACAAAGGCAACAGCAACAACAATGAGTGAGAAAGGAAGCCCGGAGCTTAGATAACCGAACTTCTCATACCCTCGTCGCTTGTCCGATTTCCATAGAACTTCACACAATAGTCTGAGAGCATTAAATACAAATATGCCTCGAGTTTCAGATCAATATCTTCAATAACCTCGAAGTTATTATAAATTGCTTGAGACTTTCCTACAATACTTTCGAGAATTTTTTAAGAGTCATAAAAATGTTTCTTTGGAGTTTTTTTTTTTCGAAATTATCATCTTATAATAAATACTAAATATATTTTCAATAACTCCCTTTTAAAGAATGGATTCTAACCATCCTATTTTGTAGTATTTTAAAGCCAAAATGTTTATAACCATGGCAAGAGTATTGCAATGTAGAAATAGCAAGAACAACTCGAGTGGAATGTACCATAGAGCGAGAAGGGGCGATTAAGACAGAGAGGGAAAGAGAAGGAGAGGGCTAGAGGGCGACCCGCAATGGACTGCAAAAATATTAACTACCTTTTAGCAAAAAGCGGGCCAAGCTGACGTCAAGTTTTGTAGAAAATTATGTTTTACAATGCGAAAATTGAATTCCAGTTTATTGTTTTCTGCTTCTACTTCTACGCTGTTTTCTTTTTTCCCGCTTTTTCCGCTTTCTCACATTTTTGTTTTACGATTAACTGTTAAATGCAGCCGACTTTTCGCCATTTTGTGGCTGCAAGTCAACGACTTTTCCATGTGTGGGTTTTCACCGTTTACATTTTTCTGGGTTTTCTTGGTTTTTCGGGTCTGCCAAATTGAACGCAAATATGTAATGGTATAGAAAATAAATAAAAACGGGGAAGCTATACCAATGCAATTTAATGGGTTCTCAGGAGGAAATAATAGGTTAAGGACAAGCTAGAGAAATATTTAGACAGGATACAGAAGGTTTAACCGAATGATATTTGTATAGAAAAAATAAATAAAAATCGAGAAAGGAAGCCAACTTTGGTAAACCGAAGTTGGTATACCCTTGCAGGTTGCAATTGGATCATTGAAAATCGAACCATTTTAGTAATGTTGAAAAAATATAGAATTTTGTACATTTTACATATTACATGTAGAATTCTACATTTTCATATAAATGGACCGATCGCTTCTATTGCAGCTATATGATATAGTGGTCCGATCTTAATGAAATTAAAACCGTAATTCTAGAACCATAAAAAATTGCTATATCTGAAAATTTATAGAAATACGTTGAAAAACAGAGAAGTTAAAATTTTGTTTACATTAATTTCGGCATCATTCCTATGGCAGCTATAGGATATAGTAGGCTGATTTCGGCTGTTCCGACATATATATTGCGTGCTAAAGAAATAAGACTATGCTGAAAATTTCAGCTCGATAGCTCAAAAACTGAGAGACTAGTTCGCGTAGAAACCGACAGACGGACAGACAGACAAACGGACAGACGGACAGACGGACAGACGGACATGGCTAGATCGACTCGGCTGGTGATGCTGATCAATATATATATATATACTTTATGGGGTCGGAGATGCCTCCTTCACTGCGTTGCAAATATCATGGCAAAATTATAATACCCTCTACAAGGGTATAAAAATAAGTAAACCTTAAAACTTAATTATCCATTTTACAGCATACTTTTCGGCTGCTCTCTCGATCGTTTTCCTGGAGCAAATAAAAGAGTTGCATACTTTCGGGCTGCATTTATTTTCGCCGCCCACATAACACTAACAAAAAACACTAGGAACTAGGAACTACTCTGCGTGCAGCGACCTCTCGCCCGCTTTCGCCGCCAGCTGTTTGTCCAGAGGCGCAGGACCAGGGGGGTGCCGGACCTGACCTGGCCCTGGCCTTGACCTTGACCCCTTGCGCTGGCCATACGCCCCACTCCGCTCAGCCAGTAGGCCTGCCGCCGCTCCACATACGGCGGCTGTGGCGCCGTGCGGAAGTAGAAGCTGCCCTGCGCCCGTCGCTGCGAGTGGATCCCGAAGCGGGCACGCCGATTGCCGTCGCAGTAGCCGCCGGCGAACTCCCGGTAGCTGCCGCACTCGTAGCCCACGAACGGATACTCCGGGTCCATCGACTGGCGGAAGAAGATGGCCGCCGCCGAGTGGCTGCAGGCGATGGGATCTGCAAGGATTACGCGGATAGAGAATGGATTAACTCTGCCAAGGCTAACTCTGGCAAGGACTCACTTGTGTTCTGCATATCCCGCAGATTGGCAAACATCTTGCAGTTCGTCTGTGGCGCCCTGCCACCGTTGGGATAGAAGTCGGCGTGTCCGCACTTCAGACTCGTGCCCAGGGATCCGCCCGAGGTGTGGAGCACCTGGACGAACTGGGCGTCGCCGGGATCCAGTCGGTATTTGGGCGCCACCTCCGCTGGCAGCGAGAATAGCGGTCCCGCTGGATCCAGGCCAATGATCTGCTCCACCTGGCCCTCGAGCACGGCCCCCGCATAGCCGGCGGCATGGGCGCCCAGGCTGTAGCCCGCCAAGGTCACGTTGCTGCGATGGAAGTGACTGGGTCGCAGCTCCTCCAGGGCCATGATTATCCCGGCCACCGTCAGGCCCACATCGAAAATGGACATCGAGGCGCTCTTGTAGTCGTTCTGCGACAGATTTCCCCAGTCCACCACGCACACGTTGTAGTTGGAGTCGAAGAGGGTCCAGGCTGGGGACAAGGATGATGATTAGCTCAGAGGAAAGTAGGTTTAACTTCACAACTCACTCAACAGGAGCTCCTGCACCCAGTCCTTGCTGCCTTGATCATTCCATCCGTGCAGGAACAGGGCCAACTTCTTCTTGGGATCCAAGCGACGAAATCCCCGCAGATCGCCAAGTTGCAGATTGAAGTGCACTTCGTTGCCAAAGTCCTTAGCTGATCTGGAAAACATACGTCATTATTTAAATATATTTATATTTATTTGAGTTGTTATTTAAAGAACTATCTTATTTTTTATCTGATAAGTATCTGGCTGATATAAGATGCCAATTTTCCAATTTAAAATCATTATAAATTGATTCGAAAAGTATTCCAAATCGATTTTAAGTCTGTATATTCCATCTCACATGGTGCGGCACTCGAAGACAATCCCATGGTTGAGATGGGCCCGCTCCAGGCTGTTTCGGAGCATTGTCTCCTGGAGATAGCGGAAGGCCTTCATCATGGGACTCCAGCGATGGAGGGCCTCGGTCCTCGGGACATCGCCGAGGAGCAGGACGAGCAGGCAGGACAAGCCAAGGAGCAGCAGGCGGGACTCGTGACCGGGCATGCGGTCAATCAAAGGTAAAAGCTTGGACAGACGACACTCCACAATAGCACGACACCGGAAAAAAATAAGCAGAAGAAGATGGGAGGGGAACGAAACCGCACGAGATCGGGGGTCAGAAAGGGGAGGAATCTCGAGATAGAAGACGGAAGACACCGCTCTGGACCGCTTGGCTGACTACTGACTACTGAAGAACCGAAGAACCCGACTCGCTTGTAACTCCAACAGACCCGTGAAGACGATGATCGTGATGCAGACGTGCACTGTGAGAAAATCGGGGGTAATTAACCATTTACACTGACATTAAATCTTTAAAATATGCTTTGATATTTATGACTTAGCTGGTAAGTCCTGGAAAATTATTATACATTCTTAGGGCATTGTTTGAGGAGCTTTGAAATCTAATTTGTATATAAAATAATTGACCCAGTTTCTCCCAGTGCAACTGATGCTGATGACCCTGCTCTCCGGCGTTCTTAGAGCCGCCTGTTTGCACAAGTGAAAGTACAGAAAAAAGCTTGTAACGACTTTGAGTCTTTGTGACTTCGATTTCGATTTCTTTCGGCCGGGGACTCGTCGGATTCGTTGGTTCTTCGGTAGTCGGTAGTTGGTAGTCGGTAGTAGTCGGAATTCGGTCTTTCGGCACTCCACTCCACTGATCTTGACATAGAAGCCACATGGAGCAAACGGTAGCCACAAATTTCTGACTTGTCACGGTTGTTCGTCGCTTGTTCGCCGCTCGCCGGAATAGTTTACTCTGCCAGCTGAGCAAACCAACCGAAATCGATAATAAAAGCGAAAGACAAGGCGGCGCATTCAGGCCTCATCTCGGATCGAATAGGTTTGTTTTAGTGCAGCCATAAACTTCGTAGGGAGTTGATCTGGGGACACGCTTTCTCGCTGCACTCGGAGAAAATTCACTTAGACAATAGGGAACTCTTTTTACGGGGATAAATAAAGGAAAATATACATAATGAAGGGAGTTAGCTAGAAGCCTTCATTAACCATTCGATCTATTTATATTTAATTGCAAACATTTGCTCTTAAATATACCATTTTAATACGTATCTTTAAAATAATCCTAAGGTGCTATCTTTTATCCAAGTAAACATAATTGAAGATTGATATTTTTGGTATAATTTTTTTAGAATTTGAAATGGAAAAAATATTACTCTAGTTTAATTTATATTTTACATATACTTATATTTATTTTTCTCCCAGTGAACCCAAATGGCGGGCAACTTACAAACTTTGACCCAAAACGCTGTTTTTATGTCGCGCTCATAAAGTATGTTCGGTTTACAAGAGATAAACCATAAAATAATACCGCCCCTCGGTCCGCTCCCCGCCTATTGGGCCCGCTTTTTGGCGGAGCTTTCTAACCAATATGCGTTAAACGAAAGAAAGGGAGAGAAGAGCGCTAATGATGCGTAAGTAAAGTGCCAACCGAGTTTCGTTGTCTTCGCTTTATTGTTTTTCATATTTTCGGACAGAGAGAGAAACACCGATACCGACACCGAAATAGAAGCTCCGGATCGGATTCTTCTGCTATTTCTTCTCCTTCTTCTGGCTTTGTTTTGATTTCTTCGCGGATTTCTGCTTTTGGCAGTCGATCAATTTGCATATCTATCTGTGGCTTTTCTCGCTCCACCTGTGTCTCTCTGGCCTCAATGTCAACTCTATTTTCGACACTATCAATCCGGGCGAAGATTTCGCAGCACCAGCTGAGCTGAGTGGAATGTATCTCCAAGTGGAGAATGGATGATAAAAGACGTGGAGTGGTGGCCATAAAACAAAGAAGAAACAGAAGAAAATATTGAGGTTTTTTATTGGCATTTTAGGGAATGTAAGGAATGTAGAAATTATAATATTTACTAATATTATAATTTGTTGCACAAATCAAAGTTCAAAATAATTATCACTAAGCCAAAAAGGCTCTAGTTTCAGTTCAGAAAACTTATTTTTCTATCAATAATTGGGGATTTTAATGGCTTTTGGCTATCACTTGCTTTTTGTCTTTAAAACGCTCCTAATAAGACCTCAAATAAGCGTAATTTTAGTATATAGATTTCGAATATCGATGGGTATGAAGCTAGTAGTCGCTATACTCTTCGGCTAATTAAAAAATATCAGTTATTTTCCCAAGACTCTTCCTTAAAACTGTTGTATTAAATTAAGCGCAGAAGTTAGTCATCCCCTATTTAGTGTTTCTGTTTGACCTTAAGATTGAGCCTTAAAATATGCATAATTATTTGACCTTATAATATGTAAAATGCCTAAAAGTATGCATATTTTTATACTGAATACGCAGATGTATTACCCAACTCAATAAAATTAAATAATTAAAAATCAATGATAAAAAAAGCGTAGACCTACAAAGTTATAAAACAATGGCTGCGTAAGAAATGTTTCTTATAATACACTTTCATAAAGGTAAAATAAATTGGCAATCCCTTCGAAGTAATAGCTTAAACACTAATGAATTAATTTAATTAATGCATGGAGTTTTATGCCTTGAATTTAATTCGATTCGGGCAAGTGGGACAATCGCTTATCCCCATTTAATATTCATGAATGATCAAAAGTTTTTTTCCTTCTTCGTCGCCTCTTCAACCATTTTCTTCGCATTTCCTTTCATGCACTTGGAAGTTTTCCTCGCCTTTGTTTTGGCCATTTTCTTCATGTGTCTCTCTATCATTAAGCCAGAGTGCGGCTTAATTGTTGCCACAGACAATGAGTGGATTCTTCGTGGCGGGGGCCGAAGGGACTCCGGTGGCCCCGCAATCATCAGTTGCTTTGCCTATTAAGCAGCATCATAATAATAATGTGTAACAGCGGCAGCAACAACAACAGCTGCTGGCAATAACTTTCGCATACATGTGTCTGTTGCTATGTGTGTACATCGGCACTGAGCGAAAATTATCAATTTATTTGGATATACTTAAACTATTTTTACTTGTTTAACATTTCTAAGTTTCCTTTTAACTTAACATGCTTATCATAATTTATGTTCAAACAATTCTATTCTGACAGTAACCATTAATTATTTAAAGTAAAATAAATATTATTTAAATAACAGAATTGTTCCCTGACTACCTTCTATTCTTTTTTGTTTTAAGTGTACATATCTGGCTTATATTTCGGTGTGTGTGAGTGTTTGGGGACGCATTCAAAGCAATTTCCACAATTTTCGTATTGTTTACTTAATTAATTCTGCACAAAGATTTTCAGTTGCGAGTGTGTGTGTATATGTGTGTGTGTGTGCGAGGGCCTCGCAGATGTTTTGTGGTTATTATAGCAAACCAACAAACACTCGTTCGACACACTCCCTCCGCAGCCCCCACCGATACCCATTCGGGCAGACAAAACGCGTAATGAGTTTATAACATTTAATGAATCCACAGCCGCAGCCGCAGCACAACGCGGCGTATGCGTAATGCGACCAGGCGACACCTTAAAGTCGCCTTAAAGTATGCAACTAGCTTGCGATTTGATCCTTAGTAATTTAAATATTAAAGAAATATTAAAATGTAAATTTAGAAGTTACATTTTATTAAGTTCCCCTTCAAAACATTGACCCAAGGCGAGGCAAGTACTCAAACATCTAATAACTATTTTTACATTTTATTTATAAGCCATTAAATATTTAAAAAGGCCCAAAATGAATAAGAATTTGACTTTGAATTCTATTGTCTTTTTATATAGCGATATTTTTAAGCTGAAAGCTATGGAAATATTCTTATACTTCATGGGTTTATATTAATAATAAAAGGTCCTCGATGCTTTTTGTTATTAACCAATCTTAGGCTTAATAAAATGATGCCTAATAGGTGCCTAACTTTTAAAGTTCTTTATTTATTTACGTATATATATTAATATTTTTTATATTTATATGAGTACATTTATTATTTATTTTGTAAATTTATTTTAGACTTGAATATTAATTCTTGTCATTCTACAAAAACTTTGATTTAATATTAGCCGCTTTCGGAGGTCCTTAAAGCACTTGCCATGAATCTCTTTATGATAACTTGGCGATGTATGCGCTTCCATAGTTCCGTTGTTCCACTTTTCGAGTGCCACGCCCACCCGGAACGCCTGCTTTTAGCATTTAAGTCCGGGATTCAGGCTGCAGCAGGGCGGGCTCGGAGTTCCCATGTCAGTGGAGTTGAACTCTGCTCCTATTTTCCTATTTCCCGCTTCAATTTTCTTTATTTTTGTACATTTTTTAGGGGCGGGAGGTGTGGCAGCAGCAGCAGCAGCTTTGACTTTCGATTTTGTTGTTATTTTTCTCCGAGCTTCTGCTGTTCTTGTTGTTATCTTCCACGAAGGGAAACTATTTTACCGCTCAATTGATTTTGCAATTTATTTGCGCGCATTATGCGAAGAGGAAGGAGGCAAGGATAGATGTACACACTCACACGTGTCCTGGGCCTTGAAAACGGAGACTGGCGGCGAATGGGATACTGGTGGCATTTTCAATTCTATTTACTCCCAATAATCATCATCAATGTCAGTTTCGCTGGCACTAAAATAAAAATAAAACCAAGCCAGGCAAACAATTTTTGTTCTCCCTTCAAGTGCTCCCTCTCTCTATCTCTCTCTCTATCTTTGGTCGTCTCTTTCTGTCGTTTGCAACAAAACGTCAACAGGATCATTGGCAAAAATTGACAGCAACAACAATGGAGCGGCGAAAGAGACGGCAGGCGACATCCGGAAAGAGGGAAAGAGGGGGCGAGATAGAGAGAAACGCATTGAGAGTTGATGTTTATATCGATTGCTGGCAATTTCGTGAATTACAACAGACAAACACTACGGGGCTGAAAGGGACACCGAAGGAGAGGGGAGATCTGGCGGGGCAAAGAGATGGAGAAGGGGACTCACACGGGGGACACACTTGAGACACGTCGTCAGCGACGTGAGCATGCCGCTGTAGTTTCTCCTTTTATCCCCGCCTGCTCCTGTCGCATTTTGTTGCCACAGTTCTTATTATAAACACTATGGGAAAAAAGTGTTTTAGCTTTAAATTAATATAATTTATTAAGTTATTTGTCTACTGGTTTATTTTTTAATTTAAAATTATGCATACCGTTCGAAATATGAGTTTGTTAAGCCTTCTTAAAGCTATGCAAATTAATTAATATGGTTTTGTGTTTATAAACCTTGTATTAATTGATTTTTAAATAATTTTAAAACCATTTATTTTCATAATTTAATTTAAATTAAATTTAAATATCTCTTACTTCTCGCTGTGTAATTGTTGTTGTGGCAGTGTTGCCATGTCGCAGGCGTTTGTTGAATTGCCAGAGTGGCGGCTGCTTGGAGGACAAGTAGTGTCGGGGTCACCAATTCAGCAGTCAGCCGTCACCAGTCCTCCCAGCACACACACACACACACAAGCATACACTGACACCCACACCATCGGGAGTCAGCAAAGACAGCATAGCGGGACGGTAATCAAAATATGCCCAGGTACAGGCGACAAAGCTTTTCATTTTGAAGAGAAACTATGCAATATAAACAAAGTAAATATAAAATAATAAATATCAGAGCAAAAAAATGTTTATTAAAGGATACGAAAATGTAAAAAGGACTCGAAAGGATCAGGATTTCAGATCAGCTACAACTTTGAATTCAAAAATGTCTGAAAAATATTTACAAATACAATTTTAAACATAAACCAATGCGAAAATAATACTTTCTTATTAGTAGATAACTCTCTCATTTATATTCGTATATATATTTTATTTTTAATTTATTACCTATAAGATTCTGTATTTATTTTGTATTAATTTAATCGAATTGCATATAAACATTTTCGATGACTGTGGCAAGGAATGCAGCTGCCGTGTTGCGATTTTCCACGCCCCACGCCGCCTTGCTACTTGACTGTCGCTCTCTAGTTCACTATTCCGCCCCAATCCCCTCTGTGATCTCATTCCGCTCTGTTCCGCCATGTTCACCCATTCACCTCACACACACGAGCACTCGGAGACAAAACTAAAACAACGAATTACGTTAAATCAGTTTTCATACTCTAGAAAAGGGGGTCTATAATATTGCGAGGGCTTTGAAAGTCTGTTATTTAATTTAAGACATTTAAATACATTTTGGGAAATTTTAAAAGATAGGTTTAGCAAAATTTTTAAACTCTTTTGGGATTCTACTGATCTTTTAAGCTGCTTTATAGAAAGATAGGTTAATCAAATTATTATAACTCCTTTGGGATTCTACTGATCTTTTAAACTGCTTTATAGAAAATCTCTTCTAATTTTAGCCCTGTAAAAACCAATTGAGTTACTTAAATAACTTTGCTTCACCTAGGAACTTTATATTTTGGGAAATGCCTTCAAAATTCAAATGGAATGCCATCGAAAATAAATGTATTTATTCCAAAGGGTATACAATGGCTGGCCATTTGGTGTTTTGGTTGTTATTGCTGCTCCACAGCTCCCTTCGCTGAATTGTCTGAATTGTCGCAGGTCCCTTGTCCTGTCTTCCCCCACGCCCCCCTCCCCGTGCACCCACCATGTTAACATCCTTTTTTTTTTTATCCCGCCAGCCACCCGCCATTTCGTTTTTTTACGCTGACGCAGGGAAGTGTTGCATACTTTTCGGCTGGCATTTGTTTTTATGCGCACGTTTCACGTTGCCCGTTATGTGCTTGATTGAAGTTTGTCTCAGCTTCTCACCGTCCCCTTATGCCGCCGCCCGGTCCTTGGCTGCTTATTTTCCTGTATCCTTTAAGGCTCCTGGCTCCTTTTGGCCAGCTTGCAGTTCCCAGCTAGTAGAAGAAGAACTAGAAGCATTAGCGATATAAAAATCTTGGAACTACGAAGTATTCGTATAGCCAAGCTCTCGGGCTAGAAATATTGAAATTTCACTCGAAATTGATGATGGCTTATGGCGTGGAGAAGCGTGTATTTCTTTTTGAAGGAGCCTGGGATTTTGGGGGGGGTTTACTGGGGATTGGTGGCAGCTTAGCGACAAATCCGCTTGTCGGGACAAATACTAATACAAATACAAATAGAAATGTACAAACACACACACGCACACACACGCAGAGAGGCGAATAAAAATTAACAACAAGGAGTAAGCAGCTCACGCGCTAAGCCCGCATAATTTGCACAAAATAACAAACAAACTGCCGGGCACAAGCACACATAACATGCTTAAAAATAGATTACAATGGTATAAAGTTAACAATGCGAGCGCCCACACGGACCACGCCCCCCCCCCAGTCCCCTACATAATCCGAAAAGGGCGGCGATGGCGGGTGGCGGGTGGCGGTAAATAAATTCACTCGCGGGTCGCAGCAAACAAAAATTTGCAGCTTTCTATCGCATAAATAAAGTTTAAAATAAAGTGCGAATGAAGAAGCATGAAGGGGTGGCTATGGGGCAAGGAATGGCGTACAAACGTGAGGGTTTTTCGGGGGAGGACACGGGAAAAACCGCAAAGTTCACACGCAAAGGCGTTGGCCACGGCCCCGCCCCCGCCCCCTCTCACACACATACACACACACGCGCGGGCGCCCAAGCAAACGTCATTTAAAAGTTATTTAGACGCTAGTTGGTGTTTATGTAAAAGTAGCTCTCGAGGCTACGAAAAAAATCCTTGTAAACGGGGTAAAATGTGGGAAAAATAGTGGGAAAGTGTGGGAACTTTGAGAAAACTCAGCAAAGGGTAGAAGCCGCTAAAAATACCCAACGAAATTAGGGATGGTAATAGAGATCGATACATTAAATATATCGATAACAAAAGATTCTAGTTTTATTAAAGGAAGAAACTACTTGAGACAAATTACATTTTTCTATCTTTTGCTGTATAATGTATAAATTATTATTGGTTTAAATTCGATAACTTAACCTTCAAAATCGATACTTTTCGATATTTTATCAATGGGCTATTTATTTTCGATATGCATACCTAGATCAAGCTGCCAGCCAAAGTAAAAAGCAACTTCCGCTTCGGGGTTTTGTTTAAACAAACTCATACACACACACAGCAACACCTACACACACACGCACACACCAGCACTCACATAGCGGCACGCGAGTGAGCACGCACATACAATGAACTAAACGCTACGTGCTGATTACTGCTAACGCAAGGATTTTCCACACACACACGCGAGTAGCAACACAGACGCACACACACAGTGGCTAACACACACACACAAGTGCAGCTGGAGGACAGCATCGCAGGCAACAAAGCAATTTGCAGTCGAGTGCCAAAGAGAGCAAGAGCGAAAAATTAAGCATCAGGTGATATCCTTTAAGTGATTGAAATTGCAACGAAATATTAAAGAATTTTGTTAAAATGTGAAATCAATTTAATAAGTATTTTGAAACAGGCCTTAAAATAGAGAAATGTTAGTTTTAATTAAGGATATATAGACAATATTATTTATCTTACTCCCCCTCAACTAATATTAAATATATTAGATTCTTCAATCCTCTCATTTTTTCCCAGTCAATGGTAAGACCCATGCAACCCCTTTTAGCACCCTTGGCCATTCCCAGGGTATGTGAAAAAGGCGTCGCCAGAAATTACTGCAGGTCCTTATTGTTAGTTTAGTAGTTGTTTGCCAAGCATTTCACACGCGACACACGCAAAACACCCAAACACCCAAACAAACGCAAACAGGCAAACAAACAAACAACTCACACACATGCGGACAGGGTTGGACAGCTCTTAACAAAATATTTAGCAGGTGAGTAAATTTTAATACCTGCCAAAGCAACAAGGCAGCTATACAAGCCTCTCTCCCCTCTCACCTTTGGCAAGTTTGGAAATTTGAAAAATCAACAGAAAGGCCAGGCACAAACAAACCATTAAAGGCGGCCAACAAAAAAGAGTTGTGTTGGCCATTTTCAGTTGGCCGAAAATAACCAAGGAAGGGCTGGCTTAGAGATAGAAACATATTTTTCTCAGGTACATAATGATAATAAAGAAAATGAAAATGTTTACTAAAGAAATGCAGCATTTTAAGGGGTTACAATGGGAATAGGAATAGAACCATTAAAAACAAAGCAATGAAATGAATTATTTTCCAAATATCCTCAAGTATTTTCTTAAAGGGATTTCGATTAGGCTTATTTCCTGGATGCAGCAATTGGCTTCTGTTGTCTCATTTCGGCCGAAAGTCAGTCGAATGCAAACAGATGTGACGGCGTGTTAGTCAAACACGTATATATGAATACGGATTTACGTGTCCTGGCACTCGCCTGGATTTCTATCAATACATAATGGCACTTCAAATCACTTAAATTAGCCTTCAGACCTCTGTCTGTGCGCCAGTGTTGTCCTTAATAATAAGGCTTATAAATCACACACACAAAAACACACACCACCAGCACATGGCACATCCTGTTTGCCTTTTGATGTTTTGGCATTTAATTTGTCACATTTTGGCGCCTGGACAAGAGTCCAAGAGCTGCAAACGGGGCCAGCACATTAATTGGTAATTTGATACAATTTGCATTGCTTAGTTGCTGAATTATTTTAATTGGATGTAATTTTACGGTCGCATTGATGGCCCTGACCGCAGGCCAGGACCTAACGAGCTCGTATGCCAAAACACACAGCCTCCACTTGACGTGGTAATGCGTTTTGCCCCCGAACGAAAAGTATCCCTTTTGCTTTTGCTGGAAACTGCCTCTGCAGAATGCCTTTAAAGCGGTCAGCCTGGCTGCCCTATTGCCTTGCTGCCTTGCAAGTGGTCAGGAGAGCAGTTGATTGAGCCGATTGGTTCCTCTTGGCCCTTTCAAGCTGCTCTGTCCGCCCCAAGAGAACATGAAGCCAGTTCCTTGGCTAAGCAGCTGCAGGGCACAGATGGCATCGGGTTTCCCTTCCACAAAGCTGTCATAGCAGCGCCTTTCAGGCAGCTTATATTTCAATGTGCAGGGTTTTCTTTTTCTAAGTAAAATGTGATTATTTTTACGGTCTATTATTTTGGTATACTCTCTGAGATAGTTAGATAAATTTGGTATAATTGCAAGGTTTTAGGTTTTAGCTCTATTCATTGCATACATTTTATTTTATGAAAGTATTGTAACAAGACAAGTTTAGATAGTTTGTTTTCTCCTTGAAGTAAGATTGTAATTTATCAATAATATTTACTGTATTTAACAAAAATGATAAAGTGTTGCCATCTTTTAGGCCCCATTGAATTCACCTCTCTCTTTCGTGTGTCTCTCCTTGTCCCTTTCATTTTCAGTTTGTTTTCTGTGTTCTTGTTGTTGTGTGTCGACAAGCGAGCAATTAGCTGTCATTTAGTGCCGGCTATAACCCCCTTTCGGGCCCCCTTCGGCCCCGCCTGGCATTCAACTAACCTCATCACTCAATTGACCCTTTCTTGTCACTCTGCATGCAGTTGACGCTTTGGGGCGACATTGGCATACCGAAAGTCAGCGGGCCAACAATGCAGGCCTGTTGGCCAAACAGCACCTCACCCTGCTCCCTGCTTCCCCTTTCCCTCGGCCCGTTCCATTATATCGTCAAACGCCATTGACAGGCATTTAAAAAAGGACTCTGCGGATTCCTGAAATCCTATGCTCTCCACTCTGCTATTTCCTCCAGCTGCGTGTTGTTTTGCCACTGGGAGGACTCAATAAGGTGAACTGATGTAAATATTTGCAAGCAATTTACAGGTATTTTAATGTAAGAATTATGCAAACACTCATTTTAAGCTATTTTCCTTATTTAAAAGCTAAGTTAATAAATGTAAGCACCTTTTAAATCGAAGAAAAATATCTGTACACTTATAAATTATTTACAATAAATCTAAAATCATTTTAAAGCTCACAGTACGACTTGCAGATCTCACTGTACCTTGAGTATCTGTGTCAACATCTAGCTGTATCTCTGTATCTGTATCTGTATCTGTCTCCGTATCTGTCTCTGGCTCTGGAGCTGCGTGTGTGACGGCAAACGAATCTGCATTTGAATGGCAGACAACGCTGGGGCACTGATTGATTGATTGACTGCATGATTTATTGGCTATTTAGTTGCGGCAGCAACAAATTAGCTGCATAAACCAAATTCTAAATGCTGCGTAACCCCCTCTCATCGTTTATCTGCCGTGTGTTTGTGTCTTTAAGCACTTAACAAACTTTTGCGTAGGCAAAGTTTACCCAAATGTGTGCGAGTGTGTGTGTGTGTGTGTGTGTGTGTGTGGCAAGGGGTTAGGAGGCGGAAACGGGGCGGGGCACTCTAAACAAGCAATTGCAACTCATTAAGCGTTGACTCTGCCGCAACGTCAAAGTTTTTGAGCAGGTAACCCAGCACAGCGAGGGTGGCTATACAGCTTCTAAAGCAACTTTAATAATAAAAACTGATTACAATTTATTTATTGAAGTATTTTAGTCGTTTTAAAAGAGCGATCAAGGCTGTAAGAAATTTTAAGATTAACTGCAAAAGCCATTTTATAATAAATACATTTGTTTAAACTCTAAGGTATTTCCAGAATTATTTCTTCTTGGTATTCCTTGCAAATTTTCTTATTTCTACTTACTTTATTTCATTAGAATATGTTTTACCTCTTTTAATATATTATTTAATTAAGAGTATATTTTTAAGTTTCATAATTAACGGTCAATACATTTTTTTTTATATTTTTAAAGATTCTACAAAAATTAGTTCAGTAATTTATTGCTGCTATTTGAAGGTTAATTATTTCTAAACAGTATTGCGTTATGCTTTGAAGCTTGTTTTCCCTTTAATATATTTATTAATATAAACTAATTAAATTTCTCAAGCAACCCCCGCTTGGGTCTAGACAACAAGAACCAACGTTTAGCTGAACAAAATCAGGCACCAGCAATAACAACAAGTTCTTCCCATTTTTTTTTTTTTGTATTGCTTCCCCTTCTCCGATGAAAACAAAACAAACTTTCATCCCTTTTTTCCCCACATCCCTTAGTTTCCTTTTCCCCCCGATTGTTGTGTAATTTGCACCTATCGATGCTCGAAGTTTGCGAATCGAAAACGCTAGAAAAACGAACTTTTTTAATGAAATGCCGAATGATATGGGGGTAGTCCTAGCTATTGAGGGAGAGGAAATTGAACTGCCCATCTATCTGACGAGGCACTGGGAGAAATAGCTTCTAAGCTTGCTAAAAGTAATAATATAAAATAATTAAAAATAAGAAAATTAGAAAGGAATACCAAGAAAAAATGTCTCAGGGACCACCTTGGAGTTTTAATAAATAAAGATTGTATAACTGGGACTTTTCCTCGTGCTTCTGTGCCATTTCCTTTGCTTTCCTTGGGCCAATAGACTTCACATTAAATTTCACTAATAAAGCAAACAATGCGTGGCATTCAAGGGGGGCAAGGTAAACAACAACAGATGAGAAATTGTTTGGGGGGAGGAGTCCTGCCAAAGAGGAGGGGCGGCAGCGTATCCTGTCAGTGACAGTCGCCTGAATGGCGAGCCAAACGTGCAACACTCATACGTCATGTTGGACGAGCGAGAGACTGAGACGCGCGAGTGAGTGAAAGCGAGTAGGCGATAGCCGGAGGGGGATGGCAAATCCTGGGCAGAGGCAGAGGCAGAGGCGGGAAGCTCAACAGAGCAGCAACGAAACACGCACTATGTAATGGCATTTTTATGTTGCATCACGTACTGGTCATAAGTCATGTTTAGAGCACTGACTGCTGCTGCTGCTGCTGCCGCTGCTGCTGCTGCTGCTCCTGCTCCGAGCCAGCTCCTCCTCGGAGCCATCCTTGTCCACCCCCCCAGAACTCAAATGAACTGTAGCTAAATTGGCCCTGTCCTGCTGAAAACGTCCAACTGTCAGTCAGTCGGCGGCGGGCAGCTTAAACGGATATTACAAGGTGTTGGCCAAACATTGACCGTACATGAGCTTAAAGCGAAATTAACTAACTAACAGGGGATGCCTTGGTGGGTATGGAGTGGGTGGAAAATCAGGGGGGGGAAATCAGTAGGTAAGCCGCTTTGCTGACCAACAAAACAAAGCGCGACAGCTTGCGGTGGTTGGTAAATCAAGGCAGGCAATGCTTAAAAACCAGGTACAACCAGTACACACCTGCGTCACCCCCAATTAAGGTTAATTCAATTAAATACAACAGAATTTATATATGTGAAATTTGATAATCGTTAGCGATCAATTTTGCACTTAAGTGAATCATTATGATTCATTTATCAACTCAAACCAGGTGTTATACTTAAAGGGATATTAATAAATATACAATTACAGGAAGCTATCAGTTTCAGGTTTTTTTTAAACAGAAATTGAGATATGTTTCAGCTATAATGACACATCTTGCTTAGACCCTCAGTAGCATATTCTCCGAAGGCTTAAATCCCTCATAAATTCACGGTCTAAGCTGCTTAGTGGCTTTTAAATATTTCAGCCATATTTTCAGTTAGGGCCAAAACAAATTGCACAACTTTAACTCAGCCTGGGCAGATGCCGGGCGAGGATTCTCTCTCATAGTTTTCATGACCAGCTCTGCACTCGCGCCGAGCTACTTCATCAATTTTCCCTCGGTCACACCCACTTTCCCCGCCTCTGCCTCGCTTTTCCATTAAAGACAGCAGCTCGGAGGAGTTGCAGACACAAGTCGACACAAGAGTAGCCTTCATGGCCATAACATAATGTTGCCCACCGAAGGCAACCCCTTGCCAGCTTTCCTCTCACTAATTTTCCCAGTTTTGATTTATTTGCCTCGGCATTTAGACACAAAAGCCGCGCGCAGGCCAATCTGATGAGCTGGGTGGTTCCCCCCTCCCTTTCGGAGGCTGTGCGGGGGCGTGGCCCCTCGAAATCATAAACTACACGGCCACACCGACAATTGCCGGGGAAAATCGGGGAAGGCGGAGGGGAGGCGATAAATAATTTCCATGCCGCTGCGGTCGCTGCTTCTTTCATAATTCCGAGGGCTTTGATCAAACGTCAGGACCTCTAAGCCTATTGGACACGCCCAGCCAGAGCGAGAGCCCCCGAAAATAACGCCCACCACTTGAACTTCGAACTCGGTTTGTTGTTTTCTGCCTTTTATGATTTACGCAGACGGCAAATTCCTTGTGTTCTTTCCCGCTACCCTGGAAATCGTAGAAAGGGGTGGCTTTTTTTATGAAAAAGTAGTTTTTGTAAAATATATTTATTGGGCTTGACTTTATCACATATTAAATATGACAGCTATGCTCCGAAATGATTTTTTAAATATTTAAGAAACCTTTAAAAGTCTTGTAATAATAAATCTTAAATTCTAGATATATGGATTGAATCTGCTTTTAGTTTTTGAATTTATAAAATAGTTTTATGTTTTATTTATCATATATTTTAGTTTTAAATTTAAGGGGCATTCCTTGTCTCTATAATTAACTTCTATCCATTCTTATCGCTTTCTTAGTTCTCCCTTGGCTTTGACCCCGAAACTCTTTGGTCAATCGGACAGCTCCGGACTTGGACCTGGACTCCTTGGCCTCCTTCCCGTTTCCCCATTTAGCATTCTGCGTAGTAGGTAGGTGTGTTGCCCGGTCCGGGTCCGGGACCGGGCCTCGAACTTGAATTCCATTTCGTGGCACGCTGATTAATGAATTTGATAAAAAGAGTTTTCCACATGGAAACCAGAGGAGAGATCCCCGCACACTTTTCTAATTAACATGAGCTGCTGCTGCTGCTGGTGCCGGTGCTGGTGCTCCTGCCACACTATATAGGGACATTTCCATTATGGATCCGGTGATTTGTGCGCCCCGATAAGCGCACCTTGCTTGGGTTATGGGCTTCACCCAGCTATTGATTCGAGATGAAGTCGCCTTTTTAATTAATTAAGTGGTTAGCCCCGGAAAAACGGCTTCCAAATAGTGGCCAGGGGAAGTGGCAGTGGAGAGGAAGAGGTTAGGACTCTTAGATAACTGGACAAATGCCGGAACAACTCCCAGGCAACTCCTTCTGATCAAGTGGGCCCCAAGGACTCGTAAACATGGCCAACACACCAAACGTGTCCCGACTAACACACACACACACACACACACGGACTGCTACGTGAGGTGTCGCCCATTTTTGAGTCGAGCCAAAAAACTTTTTCACGCAGCATAATTTTTTTTCCTTCCCCGGCTTTCCTTCCTTTGCCTTCGCCATTTCCCCGCAGGCTCCGGCATGTGCGAAATGTAACACTTGCGGGACAAGCGGCAAAAGTCAGCTGGAAAAGTCCAGGCAAACCGCAGGACAAAACGCTCTCCGAGGACGCCGCCCGATAAAGCTGACAGTGAATAATTCAGGCGACTGGCGGCGCCCGCTGAATGCTTTTCGGCGGCACTGTGAGTGCATTCACCGTGGCGGTGAACGTTTTGAAGGATTTAAATATTTTGGAAAATGGTTTTATATTGCTTAGTTTTAGAATTTAAAGAGGAAAATAATGAGGGGAAAAATATATAGTTTTAGGGTTCAATTACAAGCATGAAAATATATTTTAAATTTGAAGAACTCGCACAATTATTTAGTTTGTTTAGTTTTATTTAATCTCTTTTTATGGATTTGTTATAAAGCTTTTATTTAAATAAAATATATTTTTCGCTAACAACTTTGTTATTAAATTATAGTAATAACCTTAAGCCAGTGCAGTTATATATTTATTTATTTTTGGCATTATAAACAGCCTATATATTATATATTAAACATTTTGCATTGCCAACTTCGTTTATTTAAACCTTCTACTTAATTATATATTTAATAATAATGTTCGCTGGCTCTCCCAATTATTTCAACATAAGACAGAGTTATAATTGGCAACCTTCGCCTGACCACTTAATTTTATATTAATTTACAATCTTTATTTATTCATCGTGCCACCCATAAATATGTTATATTTAATAAGAAACAGTTGTTAATTTTTATTGGGGCCCAGCACTTGATTTTATATTCATTAATGACCTTCCCAGGGCCACTGGCAGTATTTATTTATTTATCCTACGCCCCATAAATATAGCATATATAGCATGTAGGATAGCGCCAGTCTCTAATCCCCGCCGCATTCATTAACCTGGCACTGCCAAACCCGATGGGGGAATAAAAACAAAAGGCAAAAGGCGGGAGAGCAATGCAAATTGCGACGGACGGACGGATGGCCATTCGGAATGATTGCCCCATGGGTTGTCGACAATTTGCATATGCTCAGACACGCACTCGCACTCGCTCGGAATCCGGAATCCCATCGGTTGGGGACGAGTCTTTGGTCCTGCATTTGCACGTGTCTTGGACATAAAGTACCCCCGTCGCACCTTTCCAGCTGATTCAGCAAACGAATTTCGATGGAGCGCCGTCGAGCGTCATTTGCAGCAATTGCAGAATGTATCTTTCCGGATGCGAATGTATCTTTTGTGCCCGTTTACGCCCCAAGTAATTGTTATGAACTTCATTCCGGATCGTTCGAGTGTGCGTGCGTGCCCGGATTGGGGACGGGGACTGGGACTGGGAATGGGACTGGGAATGGCACTGCGAATGGATATGGCTATGGGTATGGATATGGGGTCGCCTCAGCACCGGCCGCCTTTCAGCAAATTGCTTTGATAATTGTTAACATCTCATGCGCGGCAGCTTAAGCTATCCTCCCGCTGGTGCCAGGACCCTCCGCAATCTGGGCGTGGCACTTTACACGGCAACTTGTTATTTTGTGGTTGACTAATTGCATGTGTGCAAAAGGAGTCGCAGCCCCCAAATCATAGTTAACCCCCTCCAGCCCCGCCTCTTGTGAGGCAAGTGTTGAGCAAAGGGCGAAAGGGGCGCCGGAAAAAGCTAGAAGGGGGGCCTCGGTCACTGCAGAACATGAGCGGCAGAAGGATCACAGTCAGACCCCAGACCAGGAGCCACTTGCTCAGTGCCGACACGAGATTTATGCTGCCAGTGATATGCCCAAACAGCAGCCCAGGATGGGCACTGGAAAAAAAATTAAGGAGATGATGGGTAAAATAGAGTAATATATTTTCGAATTTATTTATACTTTGAGGCATATTCTGGAGAATTTCTTATATATTTTTTTTAGTAATATATTTTAGAATTTATTTATACTTTGAGGCATATTCTGGAGAATTTCTTATATTGAATGCCAAGTTATTTAGACCAAAGGTTTAATGCGAAGTCATTATAATTTGGGTAGTTTTTAGCTAAAATTACTCATTATAGCCCTAAAAACTATTAACTCTTAAATTGTTCTATATAAAAAATAGACATTAATATTAATTAAATATTTCATATATTTAGTTTAAGTATAGAACCCCAATATTTTTAATATTTGCCTTTGAAATGTAACTAAAATAATAATATATTAAGTTTATAATAAAATAAAATGATAAAGAATAAACTTGGTCACAAAAGATATTTCTTTAATTAATCAGCTTGCCTTAGTAATTCATTATTTAATTTCGCTAGACTTAATCCATTTCCCGCAGTGCTTTTCCAGTGTCAGGGAGGGGCCTCCCGAAAATCCAATGCGCTTTTCACAAACCGAGAACTAAATCAACGGCCAACTCCCAGTCCTTGCTCAAATTCGGTGGCCGGAACAGGGGGCAGGAGCTCCTCACTGGAGCTGGAGGGGGCTGGGGAGTGGCACTTCCTGGCCTGCCCGGTGAGCAGACAGTGCGTATGCGTGATGCGGGAGCCGAGGCCGGGGCTCTAAAATATACTTTGCCAGAGCCCGGGCCCGGGTTATGGTTTTTGCGGTTGCATTTTGCAATTTTGCAAATGATAAAGTGATCCAAGCGAAGGCAACATGCAGCACCACCCAGCAGGACAGCAGGATAGCAGGAGCAGCAGCAGGAGCCTGAACAGGAGCCGGAGCAGGAGCTCTGCGGGTGTCAGCGGCAATGGTTCAAGTGGTCACAGCATGACCACCGCCCAAAGATGAATGAGCCATTGGCCACAATGCAATGGAAACTGTTGCTACACGACTGCAGTTGAAGCTGTATCAGTGGCGGAGTGGGGGTCTGTTCCTGGGGGGCAGTTCCGCTGTGGAACGGGGATCCTGGCGAGGCGGCACAAACACCGCACATAAAACAATCAGCCGGCGACCACAGGCTGACACGAAACGCCGGAAGGAGCAGCAAAATGAAGTCACAGCACCAACGGCAGCAACGGCATCCGAGTCAGGAAAGGAGCTGGACACTGAGCGAAAAAGTCTTGGGGCTTAAAATGTATTAAATATTCAAATAGTAAGGCTGGCTTTCTCATAATTAAATATTCAAGTTAGTATAGGTAATCTTTACAAGCATAGAATTTATTTTAGATTAAAGTTTAATGTGAAACCCTTCTCTTAGTGCTGGAAAATGGGTGAAAAGCGGGCTGGCAAACGAAGAAAAGCGGGCCAGCCTGGACAGGGACAAAGCAGAGGACACAATTCATACATGAGTGCATTCATTCGGCCTTCTAATCAGTTTATTTGCCATTGGGGGAAAGTAATTGGAAGTTGTTGCACTCAATTACAGTTAATGTGCGACGAGCAAGCGATTCATGGCCCAGTGCTTCCTGTAAATCGGTTAAGTTATTGCAGAAAATGAGCTCATCTGTCCGCTTAATTGATGGATTAAGATTAGCACGCAATGGACACCTAACTAATTATGAAAATTGCAACAATAAATCACTCAAATGAATGGCAAATCTCTGACTGAGTAAGGCTTAAGCTCTTGAATGTAATCAAATGTAATAAAATAAATAAGAGGGGATTAAAAGGCTTCGATATCTCCGACTCCGAAAAATAGTAAATAAATTCCCAGTTTTTGGTGTCATTGTTATTTTAATTTGCATTTTAATGATTACACAGATTGGGGAAGCACAGTGAGAAAAGTGAGGGGTTGGAGGGTATTAAACATGTCTCAAATAGTCCTTTCTAGAGCAACCTACAACTTGCTCTTGACGCTGCGCAGAATGGGGTACTTGTCATGGCCGGTGCAGCCGCCGCGGAAGTCGTCGAAGCTCAGGTCCACCACAGCAATGCCGCCCAGACCCTCGCGCTTCACGTACTCCGCCTTGATGGCCGCCGTATCCGGATCCTCGTAGCCAGCCCAGACTCCATTCTCGCCGCTGTCGTCGGCGGAGCGGTAGGCATAGCTTCCAAAGCGCTTTGTGGGATCTCCGACCTTGCGCAGGGGGCCATCGGCGCCCTTCAAATGCTGGTTGGCCGGATTGGGCAGCTTGGCACAGACCTCGGGCCAGCTGAGCAGGCCGGGTATCTGGGTCTGGGTGCCAGCCGGGGCCACGCCATCGGCCTCGGCCACCGGAGGCAGGCCGGTCAGGCCGGAGTCCTTGGTCAGCTTCCAGGCGCGGCCGTAGGTGGCGATGCCCACGTTGATCTTGGCGGCGGGAGCACGGTTCTGGGTCCAGTACTTGACCTGGTAGTTGATATTCGCCTCCGGGTTGCGCTCGTTCAGCTCGTAGATCGGGGCCGGGAAGTCGGCCACCTCGTTGTTCCGCTCCGGCGTCTGGAAGTCGTAGGTGTGCAGGTTCACGTAGTCCAGGTTGTTAATGATGGCGGGCACATCGAAGAAGACTAGTAGAAAATTAAATAAAATTAATTAAATATTATTTAGTAATAGAGGGAAAGTGCAAGCTACTTACGCGACGAGTTCACGTTGGGGAGGACACTCACTCCCAGCAGGTAACCGTCCGGACGGAAGGCATTCTTCAGCTCGCGAACCAGGGCGGTGAACTCCTCCTTGTGCTCCTCGGCCTTCTCGTCGACAATAAAGTCGCCGGTGAAGATCTTCTTGAAGCCCTTCCAGAACTTGCCGATGCCGCCATGGACCTTCTTGGCCTTGTTCTTGGGGAACTGCCAGGCCAGGTCGAGGCCATCGAAGCCGTAGGTCTTCACCAGCGAGTGGGCGCTGTTGATGAACGGGATGCGGGCATTGCTGCTCTCCAGCAGGGTCAGATACTTGTTGTTGTCGGGATCGACGATGTCCTTGTCGCCGCCCACGCTCAGCAGGACCTTCAGGGCCGGATACTTGCGCTTCAAGCCAGTCACCTGGCGGAACAGGCTGCTGCCGAGGTCCAGGTCAAGCTTCTCGTTGTTGCTCACCAGCTTGTTGCTGGAGGGATTGATGCCGGCGTAGCCGTAGATCAGGTGGGTGCAGTAGGCCAGGGCGGGCTCCAGGTCGCTGAGGATGAGCTTGGAGAGACCTAGGAGGGATAAGAGACAAAAGGAACATTTTATTACAAAACTAATTAATTTTTAAGCCTAATCCTTCTTGGAAAATTAATATCCATATCATAAGACTTGTTAATTAATTATAAGAAACTTCCTTTAGCTTCAAAATTATATCTATTTTCCTGGAAATAATACAAGCCTTCAAAGTTAATTTAATCACAAAATCACACACAGCATTTCGGAGAAAAACACAAATAAACTCGAGCCCCGTTTGCATCATCAATTAGCGCCTTGGAGGTGGCACCTCCGCCAAATGTGAGTCACCGACAGCCGATACTCGATGCCAATTTCAATTAGCCCAAGTCGGAGATTGTGTGGGCTTTCCACCCTCCGAAAGTGCAATTTACTCAAATTGGCCGAGAAACATCCAGCCCCCGCCGGGTGATCTTGTGACCCGCTGCCAATTATCAGCGCGAAAGTACACACAACTTTATGCTTTTAGCATGCGCCTATGAAAAGTGAAAATCATCTAATTGAATTGACTGCCAGCCCCGGCCAGCGTTCGCTTTATATATTTTCTATATATATTTTCTATTCTCCTCTCCGATAACCCCGATCCTTATCGGGGGGACTTACCCTCGCGAACGAAGCTGCTGCCATCGTAGTAGCAGAGCAGATGATGCGAGCCGGCGGCGGAGATCTGGCCAATGGCCAGAGATCCCACCAGAAGTGAGAGCAATGCGCAGAGCTTCATGTTTTACTGCAAAGAGGAAGGGAAGTACAAATAATTAGCACAGCAAAGTAGATAGGGAGTAAAATGTTAGGTAGAGTCAGGGAAACTTCTGGAAAAACTAAAAAAACGTCTAAAGATATTTTCGGCAGGCAAAATTAATATTTAAATAAATAGAAAAACCACCATAAAATCTGACTATAAAAATAAATAGCGAAGAGCTATTAAAAGTGTTTACATTTAAGTTATTTAAGCCTACGACTTTTTAACCCCAAAGGAAGAACATTTTTTCAAAAGAAAATAAAACTAGATTGGATAAAAAAATCTCAATATTCAAAAATTATGTAAAACAAAAAAACAGAAGGATATTATTAGAAAATACATTAAAAAGGAGCTAGTTTAACTAAGCACTCGACTTCCAATTAATATATTAATAAAATATTCTTTAAATAACAAATAACTTTTAACCGAACAACAATTAAAAAATTAACCACAACAGATCTAGCAAAACCACAATTAATTTCTGAGAAACCCAAAGGTTAGCTCAGTATCAGTGATCTGTAGGAAATGTGTGCTCAAAGGAATTATAGTTCCAGTTTCCAGGCCATCAAAATGATATTATTATCACGGCAACAAAAAAAGGAATAAATATATGATTTCACAGAAACAAAAACCACACAAAATAAAGATGGGGAACAGATTGACAGAAATTATAAAATATTCAAATGCTTCACCGACTTGTTGTGCTCGCATTAAACGCAAAACTGAAACTGAAAAGGCCGAGGTGATCCAAACTTTAAGTGAACTCGATGAGAATACGAAACTGAAAACGAAAACGGGGAACGAGGTGGGACAGAGAGAGGCGGAGGAAGATGGGGAAAAGCAGACGGAGGCGGAGAGACGGAGAGCGAGGGCAAAGCGAACGCAGCGAGAATAAAAGCGCGGCTTGAAAATATCAAATCGGAGCGAAAATATAGATAGAGAACACAGTGCACTGCAAAAAATATTGATAGGAGCTTTGATTTAATTTTAATGTAAAAAAGGAAATAAGATTTAAGACATAATATCAAAAATATTATAATAAACAAGTGCAGGATACATATACATATTTAATTAAATAAACAAAATCGTTAAAGAGCAATTAGTTACTTAGAACTTTCCATTTCTTTTAATATTGCTTTCTTTATTCTTTATTATATATTTCTTCAAATAAAAAATACACTACAACATATTCTTTATATTTTTTTTACATTTTTCTCTGACCAAGTAAGGTTGATATTTTTTTCCGTGTGGCAAACCAAACAAACAAATACATATATTAAAATATATTTGCGGAAAAATAACAACAAAGAAGCTGCTGAACGAGGGGCGACTTAGAAAAATATGATATTAATGATAATGATCTTTACGTTAGCTGAATTTTAAATTATTTCCATCTCTTTGAACAATCAAGTGAGACTGGGTACAAAATGTAAATAACATTCACATTTATCCATTTCAGAAAAAAAAAAAAACACAATTCCCAATGGAAAATGAATCATGTACTGAAGATCACTTGAAATCTGAATCTCTATTTACTTGGATCTTAGAATATGTCTATCAAGATGATTAGTATTAGTCTTGAGTAAATAATACTTTCAGTTTATCGGTTGTTTATATAATTGAATGCCAAAACTATAGCAATTTTTACCTTTTGCATTGAGTTAAATATTTATTAATACAGAACTCTAATTACTTCGTGCGTAAGTACAAAAGCTTGTATTATCTATAATTCCCGCAGATAATCTTTACTAAAATCTCCCCAAGTCTAAAGTAAGTATTTACAATCGATCAATATTAAATATTAGCTAAGCTTTTACTCATACAATTATACTAACATTGCTATCTTCTTGGCAAATCGGTTTGAACTTCAGATTATCTATCAGGTGCCCAATAAAATGTAACTTAATTGCTATTAGAACTAGGATTATAATCAAAACAAACTTGTATACCAATTTTTAATATATGTATGTACAATTAATAAATATTAATAAAAATATAAGACATGTAAAGATCAGCTTCAAGCCTCGCTCAACAGCCAAATATCCATAAAGAAAATGTCAAACTAAATCTTAGTTGTTCTGTTTTTCTCGCAATTAAAATACGAAAACAGATAGATGATCGCCTGTACCCCTTAAAGGCCCCAATTAAAGTCCGCTTAACCGCAAATTTTTCACGATTGCCGTGGAGCTTAGCTGACCCGCTCTCGTTTGATTTTCGCACTCGGCGAGATTAAGTGTTTGTCGCCGTTGTAAAGTGTTTTTTCCCCTCAGAGCCTGTTTTTGTGTGCGGCGGCACTGTGATGTCATCATTACCGGGAATCGACGGAGCAATTATACAATATTATACAATCAGGCCAACGCGTCGGGCATTATTGTGGCGGCGTCTGTGCATATATCCCCATTAAAGCGACAGCAGCTTATTTGTTTATTTTCATTTTATCATTTTGGGTACGAATATCCGTACCTTTCCGCGGAGGATAAGTCCCCAAATAAACGTATGCATGGACTGGGCGGAGTGACAGATGAAATAAAATATTATCGCGCATATAAATCGCAAATTGACAAAGTAAACTCGACTGGCCTTTGCTCTATTAATTTGTGTAAAAATTGATTTTAATAAATAAACAGCTTCCAGTCCCAGTCCCAGTCCGCGTCCGAGTCGCCTTCGATTTCGGTTTCGTTGTCATTCGGTTCGGTTCTCAAATGTTTACTCACCGCCAATCGCCAATCGCCAATCGGACCGGGCGACTTTATCAATTTATGTCACAAAAGCCAGAGAGGTCAAACACACAGATAGAGATTTTTGATTCGGTGTCGAGCGCTGAGTCTGAGCTTAGTTTTTTTCTCCTCTCGGTGTTTGTTTGGTTTTTATATTTTTTATTTGCTTCACATTTAATAACACACAAATCTTTAAGGGATTTTCGCTGGTTTTTGGGATCGGCCTTTTGGGTTTGGCCTGCTAATGGGCTGAGTGCTTGGATTGAATGTCAACTGCGATGAGATCGGGTTTGTTTATTACTCGGCGGCTTGTTTTTTTTAACACCCTTGAAGGGCACTTCAGTGTGCTGATTTAATGGCTATTCCCAGTGAGTTTTTTAATTGCTTTTATATTTTAATTTAGTAATTTTACAATGAAATGAAATTTTAAAGGTAGTGTGGAATTAACAGAGTTTACGTTTACGTAAAATGTATGAATATGGATTACCTATAATTATAGGTAATGTATAAAAAACCAGCTTAATTTAGTTTTGGAAATATGAAATTAATGAAGAAAACCAAACTAACTTATCTTACAAATTTTAAAATAAATGATTTGATAATTTACAAGTGTCAACTTTTATGGCAGCCCTTAAAGTATGCAGTAATAATAAAAATTAACTGCAAAATCAAGCGTTAATTATTATTTTCAAATCTTAAATTAGAAAAAATCCTTAATAACCAAATCAAATGTGTTTATTATCTTACTAATTCTATAACTATTTATAATATTTATTTAATAATTTCGTTATAAATAAATTCCCGCATAAATTTGTATGCAACGCCGAAAAGGTAACTACAAAAAGTCCAATAATTAAATCACACAAAAGAACAATATTTATGCCACAAATCCATACGATTTCCTCTTAATTAAATACTCGGTTTCACTTAAAAAATCGAATAAAAACCCTAATCACCCCGGAGCGTTTTCTTATATCCAAATCCAGTGGACAATGTGTTTGAATGCCAGACATTGCGCAAATAATATAATTAATGGACCACATTTTGTCGCTGCATAGTTATCCTCGGGCGACAGGAATTTACACGGGCCCAGATAGAAACCAATTTATTTGCCGCACAAATACGCAAACCAAGTGCCGAGGTTTATATAGCCCCGGTATTTGGCATACATATTTGCAATTGTAATTAAAACCACCTTAATCAAGTGCTCTGTGGGCGGGCGGGCGTGGCAGGTCAAACAAACAATAATTAAGTAACAAAAATACTGCCTTTTGCAAACACAAAAAAAGCTGAAATGAGAAATGATTTAACAATAAAATGCAATAAAACCCCGATTCAGGGGCAGGCGGGGGCAATTCATTGAATTTTATTTATTTTTATTATTAAACGTGTAATCAGTGAGAAGTAAACAATTAAAAATGTTGATTTCACGCGCTCGCCATTCGAATTTCATTTTTTTTTTTTTTGTGTTTCGCGCCTTCTCCTCTCGCACTGATTTCCGCGGAAAACTCCTGTGTATATGGGGGAACCCCTGGCTGTGGGTGTGTGTAATTTAAACCAATTAAACACTCACCAAATAAACAAGCAGCAACAAATTCCGCCATTTTCCGGCCCCTCCCCGCCATGTTAAGTATGATTTACAAAATGGCTGCGTGCCACAAAAATAAAGCCAACAGAAATGGCGCGACGTACGAGGGAAGCGAGTGGAAAAAAATGCATCATAAATAAATTTAATACACAAATAAAACTTAACAGAAATGGGAAAACGAGAGACCGGCCAATGGAGGTGAAAACGATAATCGATGACTGGCGATAAATGAAAAATATGCGGAAAATGAACAGTTAAGGGCGCAAAGGAATCCCGACAATCGCGCTTGAGAAAAGAAACGTGAAACTTTATGAAACTGAAACACAGCGATCCTTTGACTCAAAGGGCTTAAGAAATAAGTACACAAATATCCGCTTGAAATACCGTTCCAGAAAAGGTGAAAAAAAGGAATGTTACACATTTTAAAATGATTTTTCGGAAAGCATACTTAATCGCCAGTAATTTGTCAGAAAATTCTGCCATAGTCTGAAATTCTTATTTTATTTTTAAAAAGCTAACTAAGAAAAAACTGCTACTTAATAAACCTTAATCAAAAACATAAGATCTCCAACAGATAAATAAAAGTAATAATAATTAAATAATATGTAGCTTAAGAAGCATTTTACATATTTTAAATGCAGTTTTTAATCAGCCAAAAATAATATACTAAATAATTGAATGCTCTTCAAACCTAAAATATTATGAGTACTTAATTTTAATCGGCAAAAATCTGCTTTAAATATTCAGCACGTATTGTTAATCGCCTTTTCGCGGCTCCATTATTTAATGGCGAAACCTTAACATACATCCATTTACCCTAATGTGAGTAATAAAATTATTACATTTTTAATTCGCTTGCTTTTGTGTGTTTGTCATAAATCGATTAATTAATGCTCTGTCCGAGGCTGTTAATTTTCCCCTTTTTTCTGGCGACCGTCGTTGTTTTTTTTGTTTTTGTTTTGTTTGCTCTAATTAAATGTGCAGCATATTTGAAATGTCCGGGACTGGCATTGAAATTAATCGTTTCGTTTCCCCCGCTTTTGTTGCATTATTATTTATATTTTTGCAGCGATTTTTCAGGGCATTTTTCGCCGCAAGGAATGCGAGGGAAACAGAAGTCGACAAAAATATCGACTTGGAATTACAGCCGCCGTTGTTGCTGCTGCCCTGTCATAAATCCAGCGACAAAATAAAAATTGCATAAGGAATAAGAATGCGAAAAAAGTGGACGGCAAAGAAAGCACAAACACACAAAAAATTGCAAATAAAATTACGTGAAACAGACGCAGACGACGCTGGCGACAGCAGCCGGGGAAAAAGTACAAATATATATATATTTTTATACAAGTACATATAGATATATATCAGGGACATACATACGTTTATGTATTTTGCATGTCGCCTAACTTATATTTGTTTGTTTCGCTCCTTTTTCCCGTATTTTTGTGCACTTTTTTGTGACGTTTCGGGATCATTGCATGGCTGAAAAGCAACAAGAGGCGGCGGAGGGGAGGCGGAACGGGTTAAGGGGTGGTTGTGGGTGTCCTGCAGAAGTTGAGCCTGGCATAAAGTCAATGATGCACAAAACTACGAGCAGCAGCAGTGGCAACAATGAAACGGGAGGAAATCTCCGCCAGCTGCGGAATACCAGACCGGAAATGCCCTTCAAGGAAAAGTGGTCGTAAAATGTGAAGTAAGAGTGTGGGATATGGATACCAATTAAATTTGAAATCATAATCTTAAAGGGAAATTAATTATAATAATAATAAGTAATAATAAATGTTATTAATATATTAAAGGCCTCTTTTTAATTGTTTCTAATGTTTTCTGTAAGCGAAATATTAGTTTTTAAAATAAAGTTAAGCTTATAAAATAGTTTTCAAGTCTTTCAAAAAATTAAACAGAACTCAAATAAATATATAACCAAGACTAAGACATTGTTGTATTATTTTTAAAGATCCTTTATTCTTAAAATAAATGTAACTAAAATATTTAGGAATCATTGGATCACTGTATTAAATATTATTTAAACATTAAAAGCCTAAGGAATTGGGCTGAATAAATATGTTTAAAAATGCTTTATTTATTTCTATTATTTTAAGTTAATATTTGTATTTGAAATAAAGTAAGCGAATTCTTCAAAAAAATTAAACAGAACTCAAATCAAATACCTAAGCAAAGACTGAGACTAATTTGTATAATTTTCTTTAAGATTTTTATAGTTAAAAACTAAAACCAAACAAAACATTGCTGAATTTGTGACGATTTTCGTCTGTATATGCACTGCTCGATGGTTATCCCTTTGCAGCCACTGGCAGGGTATCTCCTCAAAGGATATGGCATCTGCATATGAGCAGGAATCCGTGGAGAAGAGGCGAGTTCCACTCGTGAGCTGTTCTGGGCACGTGCACATTGCGCATACGCCTCATCGCACAAGGGAACGGGAAATTGCTTTATCACATATATGTATATTTTTCTATATATATAAATATCTGAAAAATATTGTTTAATGCGGCGCTTGGCAATGGATCGGGCAACGGTTTGGGATAATGGATTAGTCCTGCGTCCCCGAAGAAGATCCACGCTCCACTGAATGTCAATGTCTGGTCCTTAAGCAATTTTGATCGATGACTTTGGTCGGTGGCTCACGCACCAAAACTGATTGACTGACTGCCGGCAACAGCGATTGACTCAGCGACTGACTGACTGACTGACTGAGTGACTGACTGATGGACCGAGTACAGGGACTAACAAATGATGTTGGCATCCTTGGCAAGACAAAAGATTCCGGCCATATCTCCCGGCTGAATAATGGCTGGCAGAGGCGAAAAACTTTTGCAGAGATTGCCTTACAAAGGCCAGGAAGTGGGTCACTGGATAGCACGCATAGATAAGCAGCGATGTCGAAAGTTTTGATTGAAATTAATAATTTCCAATTGGTATTTTAGGCGGCACTTTCTGCTTATCGCCCTTTTGGGCCAGCCTCCAGCCTCCAGCCCCCAGCTCCGGCCAGAAGTTGTCAATTTGTGCCAAGTCTGTTGCCCAGCAATACATCTCTCCCTGGTGCTCGTTCTCCGACAGAGTCCTCCGGTAGCCAGTGGCACAGTGGAGCAAGGGAATCATTTATTACCAATAAGATATTAAGTTTACATATTATTCTGAGCTGTAGCTGCCTGTTATTTCTGTGATTTACCTTTGAAGTTGATTTTCTATAATATTCTAAAAGTAATATTGTGCCACAAGTCATGCTGTGCCTGTGTCCCCACTATCTAAACTAAAGTCTAAATATCCTCTCACGCCTGAATTGCCATCTCTCCTCCTTTATGTCGCTGGAGTTGTCGATGTGCCAGGAGCTGCAATGCCAACGGATCGGATGGATGAAAGTTTCCATTGGTTTTGTCTGCTCCCCCTCATCAGGCCGTAGGAGGGGGCTTTCGGGCATAGAGCTCAGTTGTCGCTATAGCCGGATATCGAGTCAGCAATCCCCGCTCTCTCTCTGGCTCCGGCTCTGGCTCTGGCTCTGGCTCGGTCTCAGTCTCAGTTTCAGTGGCTGTTGCTGCCCCTGTTTCTGTTGTTGTTTATCGTGACATATTTGCGGGGTTGGAAATCGGTGAGGGAACGGGGTGGGGGGGAAAGCAGAGGAGCTGCCTGCGGAAGTATGCTTTTCTTTGGCTTGTTTCCTGTCGCCCCAACTGCTCCATCAGCTTCAAACTCCCGCTCCTGTGCTGCTGCCGCTGCTGCTGCAGTTCCACACAAACAGCTCCATCTCGATTTCATTTGCCTGCTGCTTAGATGGAAATTCTGGGAAGGAAGGGAGCGATGCGATGCACCACTGTCCGTAGTAGGGCATTGAAAATTTCCAATCAAATTCAGTCAGCGTGAAACCAGAAATTTCGCCCCATCTCTGTTCACGCTGCAGTTCTCAAGATCCTTAAGGGGGCGAGAAACTGCAGGAGCATTGCAGCAACCGCAGGAGCAAAAGTTTACCATGCAGCAGCAGTAGCAGCAAGCAGCAAGCAGCAAGCAGCAGCAACAGCAAACAACAAAACACTTCAAAAAATGGCGCACTGCATAAATTTCCATTTGCATTTTCCCCTTCTCCAGCCCGATTTTCATAAGTCCTGGAAATTGTTTCGTTGCCTACAATTTCAACTTAAAAAAAATACAAAATCAAAATTGGGGGAGAAAATACAACCAATTATAAAGGGATAAACACATGATCAGGTAGCATGTTCCTTATGAAAAAAAAAACAAATACGTTTAGTTCCGGGAAATCAATTATTTATTTCTATAGAGAAATAGTCTTCCGCCATTTTTAGCCAATCTCTGACAGCAAAGTAGCCAGTTTTGTTGATACATTCTGGGTACATCTTTGGGATTTCTGGAATCTAAAGGGAAAAAATTAATTTGTCCCAAATTCGATAAGAGAAGCGATTGCTCACCTTGCTACTTGCAGCAGGCCTGGCATGGCCTAAACTTTAAATTTTTATATCTTAAGTTCTGGGCGCGCTTAAAGCCCGATATATATTTTCGATGCGACATGGATCGGGCATACAGTTTCCGCCGTATATTCACAGGCCTCACTCTGACACCTACTAGGGGAACTGCTTTGTTGAGGGGTATGGGCCGCTTCCTTAAGCACTCAGTCATTTCTGTGGAATGGGAAAAGAATTCGAAGGCTTTTGGACTTTCTGTCTTAAATACTTACCAAAAACTAACTTATAAATTTTACTGTATAGAAACTATCAATAGAAATAAGACACCTGTACGATTTATAAAATTTTTGTGAATATAATGAGAATTTTTGTTAAGAAAAACTGTAGTTAGACTTTTGCCTGTCGAAGTTCAACTGAGGAATGAACTACAAACGATACAGAGGTCTAGAAATCGAATTCCACGCCTACTGATGATGCCAAAATTTGTAAGCCACATTCAAAAGCCACTTTTCTAGGCCCTCTATGTTCAATTGGCTATTCAGGTTACCTCTGTAAATGCCCGATTAAACCATGAATGAAACCTCCAACCTGCAACCTGCAATTGGCAACTGCTTTGTTCCTTGAGCCTTTGGCATCCATCAATTCAATTTGCACCGCCTTTCCGACCGATTGATCGCCCATCTTGAGCTTTCCTCTCATCTCATTTCGGATGCAAGTGCATTTTTCCATTTTTCCAGCCAACAAGAGTCAAAGTCCTTCTGTGTGGCCAACTGTGCGTATGCGCAATCAAGTCGCCCTGCAAAAAGAGAAGGAAGCAAATGGAGCAAAAGGAGCAAACGAAACTTAAGCAATGACCATTCATTCTGCGCTGCACTGGCTCCTCCGAAAGATGCATTGCAATTGTTTCTCTATTCCGTTGCCCTTTTTATTCCTCATCCCTTTTTTTTTCCCTGGCGCTGGCAACGATTTTTCTTCCTCTGCTCCTTTGGCGGAGCCATTACTTTTGCTTTAACTTGCACTTAGCCGCTGACAAAGCAGCTGCAACTGGTTGGGGGTCACGAGGGGGCGTGGCAGTGGGGGAGGGGAATGTGCATCATTACTCTTGGCACAGGCACAGGCTCGGGCACAGGCGAAATGCGGATGAGTTGACAACTCCAGTGTATTGGCTGCCATTTCTGGCCAAGCGCAAGAAGAGACAAATATTGCACATGTCATTCGAGGTGAGCGAGTATGATGAGTTGTGGGGGAAAAAAGGACGAGTGCCAGGAGGTGCTTCCCTAAAAAAAAATATAAAAGAAATGGGATAAGCACCTTTGCAGGCAGAATTTGATGTTTAAAAACTATCTTAATATTATTTCTGGCCTGGGAAAAACATTCTCTAGAAAAGAATGTCATGGAAATGAATTATTTAACATTTAACAATTTTACTTGATAAAATTCAAGCCCTACCCTGGTTCAACTCCATTTCAAGACCTCGCTGGGTATAAAATCAATCAGAGAGCTGAGCGAGAGTCTTGCCAGAAATTCCATTAGTAGCATCTGTTTCTGGTGAAGCATATTTCAGGCTAGATTTACCGATGGTAGTGCCCAGGCTGCCTGCTCCTCGCTCCTCGCTCCTCGCTCTTCGCTCTTGCAATTGCCTTCTGAATTGACAACTCCGAGAAGACGACTTTGGGCTATGACTTATTCATGTCAACCGCTGACAAACGGCGCCGAGCTGCAGATGAAGCCAGGACGGGAGATCGAAAGGAGGCAGGATATATACATGGTATGCGTGCAGGTACGGGCATACACATACACATATATAGCTTCAATCAGGAGCAGATACGAGGGCCAAATGGGGGTGCCAGGAATCACTTTTCCCTATGCCATTTGGCGTTGGCATACTAATGAACTGTCACACGCACAAAACCGCCTCAGTCTGCTTTAGAGGTTTTGAGGTGATGTCCTGTCTCCTCCCTACGCCCCTACGCCCCTACGCCCCTACGCCCCTGCTTCCTTGCTCGTCTCAAGTGCCCATATATCTTTCAGGCAGTTGGGCGCTTAAATTACAGTAAATCACAGCCAAACAAATTGAATTTTAAGTTGGCCATAGAAAAACCGCAATGCAGCCGCCTTCTGCAAGGAAAATCACTTGAGTGGTCGGAGGGAAGAACAGGAGCCAACAGAAGTCCTTGCCAAAATGACGTCCCTCGAACCGCCCGCCCAGGTGTCTTTCATCTTCATCTTATTGTATTTTTGAGGCAGCTTCCACCACACCGCCCCTTGCCCCCATTTTCCACCCACAACAGACATTAGGCTGACAAACAATGCGGCCAACACCCAACCCCCCCCATCCCCTTTTTGCCGGCGTGTTTTGGCCAGATTGATGTCAGCCAGCCAACACTTGAAATTGCAGCCCGAAAAAAGGAAGCTGGGCGCCGACTCCTGCTGGTCCTGCCTGCTCCGGAGGAAAAGCCGGAAAAGCAGCACTTGGCTATGCAAAAAAACACAAAGCGCAGAAAAAAGTAGCAAAAATGCTAAGGAGCAAACTCGAACCGGAAGCGGAAGAGGCTCTGATTTTGACGCTGGTCCAGGTGACTAAGTGAAATTATAGAACAAATTATGCAGCTCCTGGGCAAACAGGCACTATCAGCGGGCTAAGAATTGGTATGGGAAATATAAAAGAAAATTATATTTAGGGGAATAAAATATGAAATAGCAATAATTATAAAAGCTAAAAGAAAAGGAAATATTAGTTAAGAATAAAATGATATATAAAATAATTGGAACCGTATACTAGGATGAATTCTTTAATTTTAATATCCTATTTCTGTTTTTTCTTTAAAATATATTGTATAAAGCAATAAAATATATTTTTGTTTATTATTCTTATATAATTTTCCCTTGAATTAGGCTTAGAAAATACCAAAAAGGTAAGGACTATTCCTATAAAGGTTAGGGGAGCACAAATAACATGATATATAAAATAGTTGGAGCCGTTTACAAGGTTGAATTTATTTATTTTAATATCTTAGTTCTGTTTTTTCTTTAAAATATATTTTATAAACCAAGAAAATATATTTTTATTATTATTTGTAAATAATTTTCCATTGAATTAGGCTTAAATAATACCAAAAAGTTAAGGACTTCCATCCAGAGCACCTCTAGCTCCTGCCGCACCCACTCGAAGCTACTCCTTTGTTCCTGTTTTTTTTCACCTGAACCCCTTCCGGCGCCTCCAGGGGCGGCGTTGACTAACGAACACTATCAGTTAAATCTTGAAATTGCACTTGGCAAGCGTTCAACATGCCGCACCTTCTTTTGGCCTGGTCCACTCCCGTGGAAAATGCCCCGCCTCACCTCACCTCAGCCGGGAAAATTCCTCACCGCTCGGCCCACTCACTCGCACCGCAGTGGCATGGTTGACATGCAAACGTGCAGCAGGTCCTGGACCCGAACCAGGTCCTCTAGCCGGGACACCACTTAGCCAAGCTGTCCAGGTGAGGCGACCGAGAGAGAGTGTGTTCCTGGACCGAGGCTGGCTGGGGGGGATGGCATTCCAAATTGCTTCGCATTACACGCCGTTCAAGGCGCGAAGGATGCCCCGGATCCGGACTCGGATCTTTTGTGCCTCTCCGCAATTTTCATTTCATTCTTCGGCGCTTCTTCGTTTTTTAACTGCTCGCCGCAGATGCTATCAATATTTATCTTGCGAGGAGAAGCCAAAGGAAAATGCCCGGCCTCTGGCACAATATTTTTCCTCAAGATTTCATATCATTTATCAGGCTCGACGACAAATTTGTCATTCTGAATCTGTCAATTTCTGCTTTATTAATATTATACGAGTGCGATGCCGTTGCCGAGGCCGAGGCCGAGGCCAGTCCTGGCTGGCCACGCCCCTTTCGCCTCCGCCTCCGTTGGGGGATTTTCACTTACAGAGATTTGATGAACCCACAAAGGACATCCACATGCTGAGGTTCTCCCTTCCCTCCCGCCGAGAGCTGCGGTGGGCGAGGCTGTCAGGCGGTTGACTTGCGTTGACAGTTGTCTCAGTCTCAGTCTCAGTCTCAGTCTGAGACTCGGTTTCAGATCCACTACCCACGTGTGCCATGTAGTCACCTGAGTGGGCGGCGAAAAGGGATGCCAGGGGGAGTGGCAGGATATCCGGCAGGAGGCTGCCCACTTTCGCTCGGGAGATGAAATGATGGCAGAGCAGGTCGAAGACACACCGATTTATTGCCTCCTTGGAAATGTTCGCATAATTCAGCAGATGAGTTTTTAGTTGACAGCGCGGGAAGGGGCGGCGATGTCAGAGGGGGCGTGGCAATGGGACGCCCCACAAATTCAGGCCTAAACTAATTGAGTTGGTAGCAGCTACAAGACAGTAAACTGTCTCGGGAGAGCAGGATTTGGATTTATGTATAAATCAAGGGCATCTCAGGTGATGGCGGTTAACTGGGGAATTACCTGGGAAAATTCTTAGAAAGGTATTAGGAAATAAAATATAATAAATATAACATTACATAATATTTCAATATCCCTTAAATAAATTTTTTTTTTAATATAAATATAATTTTTATTCAAACGTAGAACTTATTATCTTAGTTCTTAGGATCTTTAAACTAATCTAAATATTTTTTAAGCCTTATTTATAATCATTTTAGACTCCAGAAGCTTGCATTTTTATTTTAATTCCTTATCCCTTGAGCCAACGCCACTGTGGCCTTAACCCTGGCTGACATTTTCGAAATTATGTAAATTGCCAAACGATTTCTAATCAAATCGAGCAGAGAGCTGTGAGAAATATAATGCCATAAACAGACTTCTTGGCACGGCATAATTTCGCCAACCTGGGGCCTGGGGCGGAGAGTGTGTGTGTTTAAGGGAGCGTGAAAAGCCCGAGGGCAGGGAGCACAGGGTGACGACAAAAAATTGCAAACGTTTACGCCTGTGAATTTTATTGATGGCATAAATAACAAAATAAAAGGGACACCGAAGCCGGAACTGTTAATGGCAGGTGGGGAGTGCATATGCCCGGAGCCACCCTCTCTGATTAGGGCCAGCTGCTGGCCCTAATCTGGCCAAGTGGAACCTTGGCCCTGGCCAGCCCTTTGTCCTTTGTCCTATGTCCTGCGCATATCAATTCCTTGTCTTGAATTGACATTTTTCCGGCATCGTCGCCGCCTCAACTTTCCCTAATAACATAAACATGCCGCACACACATTAGGCCCGAGTCCCGAGTCCTGTGTGCGATGTCCTGCGTTCGGAGTCGTCCTGGACTCGTCCTTTTCCGCCGCCTGCTCTGCCACTTTCGGTCATAAACCAATCAAAAAATAATTCAATGAATTTTTATTGCCGAATTATGTTAAAAGTGATTTGAATGCGACAAATGCGAGGGCCATTCCGGGCAGATAATGATGATGGAGAAATGGAGGGAGGGGAAAGCGATGGAAAGCGATGGAAGACAGAGACGAGAGAGTAAGGGAAATAAAGGAAATATGGGAAATTTACAGAAGGCTGGCTGTGTTCTTCTAGGGAAACCTAAGCTTCACAAGTTTTCAATTACTCTAAAAACTCTCTTATTAAATTTTTAAAAATACATATAACGTATTAAATTAAATCACATTTTCCCACAAATTAAATACTCCGATTTGAGAGTTACTTCCTGCCTTATTCACACATATCCCTTACGCATCCCTTGCCATATTTACGGCTGAAACTTTGACTGTGCTTTTTCCCCAGCCAATTAAATTTTGGAAAACTGACTGACGGAAAAGAGCTGCCAAGGCAAACACCTCAAGCTGGCCCGTTCAGAGTTTTCCCCATTTCCCGTTCTCTACCAAAAAGTGTATCATTAACAAACGCACACAAAAAACAAAAAACAGAGAACGAGAAGCGAGAGGCGAAAAACAACAACTAGGTATAATAGTTTACCATGGGGAGAGCGGGGCAAATATTTTTGGTTTGGCAAAAAGTTGTGCCGCTTGTTTTCTTGGTTGTTTTGGCAACAACTTTGCTGTTGACAGTTGGCAGTGCCAGTGCCTGCGTCTCTCTCCCCGTCTCTGTCTTATCTCAGCTCCCCTTCTCTTTCGCGCGTTGCTTACATATTTTCATGAACTAAAGCGAAGCTTGTGCAAATTAATTTAAGCGCCGCATGCAAAGAACTCGCACGCAAAAGCAGAGTCTTCTTCGCACCTTGTCGGAGCTGGTGCACCTGCCTTCTGGCACCCTCCTTTCTCACCTGTCCACCCTTTTCATCACTCTGGGCCCTCTTGCTTATGAAGTGTGTGTGGAAGTTGAGTGCGTGACACAACAACAAAGTGCTTAAATGGGAAATAAATCTGAGATCAGATGAGGTGACAATGTAGGCTTCACATCTGAGAATTCTAATCTTCTGCCCTGCATGCAAATTTTAATTTTATTTTAATCAGTTCTTGAGTAATAAATTCAGGCAAGCCAAGTGCACTTGTAAGTAATATTTTAGTTTTTATATTTAGCCTTTTTAATGGACTTATATATATTATTATTTATTTATATTGTATCATATTTTTTTATAATATTAATAATATTAATTAATTGAGTTGGTAGCAGCTACAAGACAGTAAACTGTCTCGGTAGAGCAGACCTTGGATATATGTATAAATCAAGGGCGTCTCAGGTGATGGCGGTTATCTGTGGAATTAAGTGGGGAAAATCCTAGAAAAGTATGAGGAAACAAAATATAATAAATACAATATTACATAATATTTCAATATCCCTTTAATTATTTTTTAATATAAATATAATTTTTATTCAATGGTACAACTTATTATTTTAGTTCTTTGGATCTTTAAACTCATCTATATATTTTTTAAAATTTATTTATAATCATTTTAGAATAGACTTTTATTTGAATTTTAGGTTCTTAAATGGGAAATAAATCTGAGATCAGAGGAGGTGACAATGTAGGCTTCACATCTGAGAAGTCTAATCTTCTGCCCTGCATGTTAATTCTAGTTTCATTTTAATAAGTTCTTGAGTAATAAATTCAGCAAACCAAGTGCACTTGTAAGTAATATTTTAGTTTTTAAATTTAGCCTTTTTAATGGATTTATTTATATTATATTATATTTTATAATTTATAATATTTTTTATATTATAAATAATATTAATTAATGGTTAAGGTATTATTTGTTTTATTCTATATTCAAAAGTTAACAAAAATGTACTGTTAACATTCAAAATATAATAATAATAATAATAATATTCTTACCCCCAACCGGGTAGGAGAACTTTTTAACGATATGCTCCGTCTCATATCGGATGGGTTGGGGTGAAGATTTACAAACTAGACAATAAGTACGACAGAATATTAGATACATTTAATGGCAAGGATGTTTCACAGGATAACACATGATAATTTTCGTTATACAACTGGCATAGAATACGAAATGGGTCATGGTTTTGTTCAGACATCGCTTATAGGTTTTTCATTTTTATATATATTTATTTAACTCATAGGTTGCAGAGGTTACAGACCCTCAGAAAATAATACAAAAAATAATACAAAATAAAGGAAACATATGAAATAAATTTAAGAAGTTTATTATATATCTCTTTTATCGGAATTTATTTTAATTTCATGATTTAACCAACTGTTTAAAATTTTAAAATTGTTAAAATGCTGTCATGTCTGGTTCTTTAAGCTCTAATCTCTTGTATTCTCTTTTGTATGAATGTTTTCTTTGGATAATTACCGACTTCCTTAATTAAATTTTGTTTATTACAAATAAAACTACAAATTAAATTGTCGTTAAAATATAATTAGCAAAAATCAAACCCAAATCCACAGCGATCCTCGATTCACCTCTCTCTCCTCTTCCCACATTACGCATACGCACCGTCTTACCATCTCGTCATACCCATCACTGTCAGATAACTAAACGGAAGCGAACTGCTTATGCCACTTTTGTTGTCAACTGACATGCCACGCCCACTTGGCGCACTCACCAGCCGCCCTGCCCCCTCTGCCCCCGCCCCCCCAGCAAGCTCGAAAAATCGTAGAACTCGAAAAGTTTTCGCATATTTGCTTAGAAAAGTGTCTGCAATAAATCATATGCAGTCGCACACCTTCCGACGAGGACGATGATGCTGCTGCTGCTTTCGGTCGCTCCCCAGGCTGCGCTAAATGGGAAAAGTTCAACTTAATTAGCGTTTTCGCAGCAAAGTTTTTCGTTTCGTTCGCTTTAATTTTTATGGTTATCTTCACGTTTTTTTTTTTTTGCAGCAGTAGCAGCAAATCGGCAGAATAAAATTGTCAATTGTTGAGACAGACGAAAAACAACAACAGCAAGCTGAACTGGGGGGGCGACCAAGTGTAAATAACGGTAAAGTTATATATGATGATGGCATGAAAAGTTGAAGGCAGGAAAACAACAACAACAACAACAACAGCACAAGGCAAATAAAAATAAGTTTTCGCATCTACCGCCTTTCGTTTGCCCTCTTTCTGGCCATTTTCCGTGCGGTCTCTTTCGCTTTCTATTTTACTTAAACTTGGCCAACAACTTAACACGGCCAATACAGCAACAGTAGATGCAAGCGAGTGTGTGCCAGTGTGTGTCGTAGCGTGTGTTTGTGGCACTTACGCAGGACAATTGCATTTGGGTAACGGAAGCGAAAATTGCTTCAAATGGCTGCAGATCGGAAGTGGAAGTGGAAATGGCCGCCAGGCAAAATCGCTTCCACAGTTCAAGCAACTTGGAGCTGAGCTAGACAGTGTGTGTAGCCGTAGCCTTGAGAGTGTGTGTGTTTCCTGCTTTATTTTCGGCTGGAAAAATAGCTAACAGTGCACAGGAAAAATCTAGCTTGGCAATATAAATTGTTTAATCGTTTAAGAAAATATTTCAATAAATAAAAAAATATTTAGAATGAAATGTGGCAATCATAGGCTTGAATTTTCAGAAAAGTCACTTAAATATATATATAATCTTATTATTTTTATTTAATATTTCCTTCAAAGGATTTATTCTATAATAAATATTTTTATTTTTGCATATCCGATTCTGAAATTAATTCAATTTAGAATTTGTTATTATTTTATATTATTTTTTCCCATATTTCGAGCTAGTTCTTCGCCTCCGACACGCTCTCCGTCAATAGCAATTGCAATCCGAATCCGAAAGTTGCAGGGGCAGGACCAAACTTCGGGCTAATGTGCCACGTTGTCTGATGTGGCTCCTGTTGGTGTTGCCGTTGTCCTGCGGCTGTTTGTTGGCAGAGGGAAGGCTGGATATCCAGCCAGCCTGGATGGCTGACGGGGGGCAGCATTATACAGGCTCGCCCAAGCACAAGACACCAAAAACCAACAGTGGCAAGAACAAAATGCAACAAGGACCGGGCAGGAGCTGCTGCTGCTGCTGCAGCCGGAGAGAAAAATCAAATAAATAAACATTCATGTGGAGGAATGTTGCATGCAACACAAAACACAGAAACACCACGAGTTTGCCCCATTGTCCAAGGAGGCAGCTTCAGTGGAAGCAAAGTTTTTTGCCGCAAGGCTGCTTCAAATGTTTTATAGGTGATAGAAAAATATTTTGCGAACGTGATGAGAATTTATCGTTTGCCATCGCAGGCAGCATCAAATGGACTAAGCAAGAGCCGAGTATCGACAACAAATCAACGGCAACAACAGCAATAAGGACTGCCGGCGCAGGACTTGGGCAAAATATGGCATCCTTGGTCCTGGCAACGCCAAACGCTTAAATAAACTGACTGTAAATGATATGAGGTTGCCGCCTGGCTGCTTCCTCGAGGGCTGCTTCCCTTCCCTTCTAGAAAGGGGACCCAGTAGGACTTCAGGCTCCAAGATGAACTCCGCCTGGAGGTTGTCGCCGCTTGCAATACTTCCGACTGACGAGGAGCTCGCACTCACTTACGCCGGAAAAAAATGGTGTCTTACTAGTCAGAACTATAGGAAATATGTGAGAAATATTTTAGAACGAACTACGAAATTTTTAAATGATTTTAAAACATATTCTACAAGTTCTATATATGCCTTGCAATAATTATAAATATTTTTAAATAGTAAATCAAGTGGGAATAATTTTCCCTCAGTGCCCCGCCTTGTCTCAACCTTTGCCACTACTTTCTGAGTGACGTCTGCCTGGGGCCTGGAGTTTCCTCAGCTCACCATTGGCGGGTTAATTAATTTCAATTGAGTTTCCCGCCACCGCCGTCGCCTTTCCCAGACGAGTGATGGAAAACCCCTGGGGCCGGGAAGCCCCATAATGAGCAGGTGAAGCGAAGCAAACGCCACAGATTCCGGCTAAGTCCTTATGGCCGGAGGTGCAACTCTTGGCTGCACTTCCTTTGTCTCCTCCGATTGCGGCTATCCTTGGCAATTAATTCCAGTTACTAGTATCTCTTCTTTTCGATCTCCGAATTAATATTCATTTGTCTCTGGCAAAAAAAAGAAAAATATATATAAAAGAAAGGCTAGGCAAGTTCGAAGACAAAGCGATTCTGGGCCAAGAACTGACACATTTGAAGGACTTAACAAACCGTAAGAAATGAACATTAAACAGGATGTGGAGGGAGCTCCTCGGGCGGCTCCTGCTTGTATCTTTGATTGTATTCCTCTGCTGCTCGAACGGGGTCCTTTTATTGGGCAGGGGGCAGGGGCCAGGGGTTGGGTGTGTGAAGGTCGCTGTCAGGTCAACGTCTCAGCCAGCAATTCAAATAAAGTCCTCGACAGCAGTGAACCTTTACAAATTGAAACGATGATCCTTCTGGGGACGAAGACGACACATTTTTGACACTTGCGGTGGGGCGTGGCACCGAAAGGGGCTCTGGCCGGGGGACTGAACAAGGAACGGACGGGAATGTTGTTGACTTTTTGTTATTTGTTCGCTTGTTAACTTTAAACGCTGTAAATGGCTTTGAAAACTGCCAGGACACAGTTCGAGATACAGGAAGATATGCGGGCGGGAGGGGATAGCAGGGGAATAAGGATATAGGGATGGACGAAAAAAAAGGAAACAGAGAAATTTTAGACTAAAGAAAGTGCCAAATTCAAGGAAACCTACTCATCAGTTATTTTAGTTTAAAGGCTTATCTGGAAAATATTTTTAAATGAAACCTAAACCCTTAGCAATTTACTAAATAAATATTTGAAATTTTTTAACGCCTCATCTGACTTACTTTATTTTTAAGTACTCAAAATCCTTCGTGACTCACGACCCTTCAAGCTCTGCCATCTCCTGGCGGTAGCCTCGCAATGTTTGTCCCAACCAACAAATTGGACACAAATAAAAATGCTATTGACACAGTTTGTCAAAATGCCAAACTGTCCTTTGTCCTTCTGGGGTTTGTTCACCCCCCACCCCCCCCTCCCGGGTGTCCTTTGTCTGTGTGTAGCTCCAATGTGTTTTGTTTGGCCATCGAAATAAGCTTGATAGAGTTGTTATGGCTGCTGCCATTTGTGCTCATCGCTGTTGATTTGTTTTGCCTCCTCAAGGGGCCTGCTCCCGCCCCGATTCGGGTTAAAAGGGGCCCCAAGAAAAGTGTCCCGAGTCCAGTCGAGTGTATTAAATGTTTGCTCAAAGAGCCAGCCTCTGCTCCTCCTTGGCTGTGTGACAATGACGAAGTGTTGACAAATGTGTTAAGGGATTTGCGGTCGGCTGGACGTTGGACGGGCGACCATCGATGATTGGCGACTCTATTGCTTTTGATTTCGCCTTAAAACAGCGAGTGTGATAACACATTCTGGGGCATTTTCCCAGCCATTTTCCACAGTCAATCGGGTTGGTAATAGAAATAGGATTATGTCTTTAATTGATAGATATTTTAGGGGAGCAGCTTGAATTTTTTAAATAATATTTTACGAGGTAAACGGGATGCCCAATTAGCCGGAAAGATGTGTAGCCTTTCTTCCCTTTATAGGAATGTGGAAATATACATTTAGTTGAGAAAGAAAGGAGCTGTTGGCATGGAAATATCACCAAGGTAATTTCTTTTGATTTCTACTTTAAGTTACTCTTTTGGATTTTTAAAAGGGAATTCAAGCCATTTTATTATTAGATTATAATGTTATGTATTTTATTTATTTTATTTTATTTACTCTAAAGAACCACCTACCTTTGGCGATATATCCACCTGAGAAGTATTACACACACCGATGTTCTTCCTGGCCCATTTTTCGTGGCCATTGGCCAAAACTGTATTTAACGCTCAACAAAGGCCGCATTAAGTGTCCTGGCGCCGCTGGCACAATGGCAGCAAGAGCGCCGGAGAATCGGGAACAGGAGACGAGTCCTGGAATCCGACTCCTGAAGCGGGCAGGAGAATCGGAATGAGAAGGAGGCGGAGGCGGACAAGGTCTGCCTGCATTGAATTGCATTTAATGCATGGCCAACATAATTTTAATGAGTTTTTGCTCTTAATCCGTTTGCAAGATGTTGTCAATGAGCCTGCGGCTCCTGTGCCCATTCTCCCGGCTCCTCCACTTTGGTCCCCCCCGGCGCTTTTCCGCTTTTCGCCCGCTTTTTTGTCCTGCCTTTCTTTTTTGATGTTTTTTTTTTTTTGTGAAATTTTTTCATAATGCGCTGCCAACGGCCTGTCAGCGTATGAGTATGAGTGCATTTGTGCACTGAAAATAATAATAATACAAGTAAATTGGAAGAGAGAATGTTCTTTATTTATTTATTTATTAAGGATTAAACTAATACTAACATAAAAGAGAGAATGTTAAAAAAAACTGAAGTATAACTTAATTTAAAAATATTCTATAATAACCAGTTAATTTTATCTCTCTTTTCTTGCAGTGCACGAGTATGTGCCCATGTTTTCTTTCTATCTGCGCTGCAACAATTTCCCTTGTGGCCCCCCGGCATTTTCCTCCGCCGCCGCCGCTCCGTTTGTTATAATTTTCCGCTCTTTGCAGCATTTTAATTTGATTCCAGCCACGAGGACTGTCAGGACGCTTTCCTACACTCTCCCCCCGTTTATCACGGGCCTCTGCCTGGGAAATCCCCCTGAAAAATGAAAAATCTTTGGAGGGTATTTGCCGGCGTCGCCGAGTCGCGAAATGATTTCCCCGTGTGACACTTTTTTTTCGTTTGTTTGGCAGCATTTCTGTCTATTATTCGTCCCGCTTTTGGGCATTTGCCGCTTTTAATCTCGGGATTGTCTATTCCTGATCCCGTTCCTGTTCCCTCTCCGCACCTGACCGACATATAAGAACTTAAGCCCAAAAGCAGGAGCAGCCCCAGGACCTAGGCCGAATGCCGGAATCGAAATGATTGAAATGCCAATTAACCGATACATTTTGCTCCGGCAATTCCCCCGCAACCCGCTGTCTGTGTGCACTGGGCGGTGAGGAATTCTCCTTCGAGCCAAATACGCAATCAAAGCGCATTTAAGGCAATGCTAAGAATTTTTGGCCATAACATTTTGGCCTCCAGGAGCAGCCAGGACCGGCCTCAGATCCTTGGAGGCTTGCGGTTGCCCGGCATCGAAATCAAAAGCAGCGGCCACAGTATGCGGAGTCTACGTAAGGTGAGTACCCATTAATGGATTGAATAATTAAAAATGTAATCAAATCATAATTCAAATATTCCTTATCAATAATTAATTCGTCAATAGATATAAGTTATTTATTTATAGAATTATTTATTTTAAACAAATACGTAATACTTATGTAATTTATCTAATTTAAATTTATTTAATTTTAACCTACACTGCTCGCAAATACTCCCTTTTTATTCCCAAAATACCGGGTGTAATCAGCGCCTGCTAAATACCCGGAAAAGAGTATGAAAAGTGTTGCATACTTCGCGGGGCAGCGCGGAAAATGTAAAATATTTTCAATTAATTCGTCGTCGCTGGCCGCTGCCGCTGCCACTGCCGCAGTTTCAATTTCATTCCCGAATTTGGCAAAAAATTAGAATATTTTCATTTGAATCTGTCTCGCTTTCATCTCGTCGGCCATTGGGAAAACCCTTTTCCGTGGCTTTCATTTAATTTTGGCCGCCTCTTGTTTGTGCAACACTTGAGCGGACCAAGGAGTCGCCGGTGTCCCCCTTCTATTCCTACCCTGATTCCCTGATTTCCCCCATCCTCCCATCCCTCGACGTCGTCTGGCGGGGAAACTAATAACTTTCTCCTTGGCTTTTCCGGTTTTTGTTTATTCATGAGTTTGATTTCTGTGGCCCGGCCAAGACTTTTGTAACTTTTTGAGCCGCTCAGGTGAAAGTTGGGGCAGGCAGGTGGTGGCGACAATCAGCCGGGAAGCCGGGAAACCGGGAAACCGGGAAACCCATTGGGGCCTGCAAAACGCATAATTATTTTATTTGTATACGGTTTCGGTTTAATAAACATATTTTCTTTCGATCTTTTAACTTTTTGTTTATTTTTAAGGCCCCACTTTGTCCTTTGCCTTTTTCCTTATTTATGGGCTTGTGTTTGGTTAACAATGATTACAAATTTGTTGGGTTTATGCAATTAATAAATGAGTAAAGTGATTGGAACTCTAATTTGATTGAAGTTCTATATTTTCTTAATATATAAAAGTTTTCATTGTTTTATTTACCACCAGAATAAATTTTAAAATATTTCCTAACACCGTTCCTTCACAATAAAAGCAATATTTAATCAGATTTATAAGTCAACAGCCTCATTCCATCTTAAACAACTTGATAACTTGAACTACTCCCTACAAGTATATACACATATAGCCCCGATCCGATGTCCCGCTCGTAAGTCTCTGGGAATTTGCCGCAACTTGTAAAAGGATTTCTATTATTCCACATTGCCCGGGATCCTGTCGTGCCCTGTCGATGGGTGAAAATGTTTGCTGCTCTTTTGGGGCTTAGCCGGGGAATCCCCCAAGTGGATATCGCAATGGCTGCTCGGTGCACTCCGCAAATCCCATCTGCCAGGACACATGTATATCAGTATATTCGCCTGACAGCGGGAGCAACAGAGAAAGATAATAGACAGCGAGTGAGATGGCAACAGAAGCGGGCATTACACAAAGGCCTTTGGCCGATAATGGAGCTTATCTTGGCGCGGATAACGCCAGCATAAAGCCGTAGGCAAATACACAATTTGGTGGCCAAACAAACAGGCCTTCTCCGATCTGCATACATATATTTATAAATATATTCATAAGCGTATGTGCGGCCAGATGCAGTCGAAAAAAAGGTTTCTTAAAAGGAAAACAGATAATAAAATAAATTAGCAATATATTAGGATAATAAAAATAACAAAAATGCCAGCAATTTGATTATAATATTTTGTAACTATCTTTATTTTGTACAATATTTATTTAAACATTACATTTAATAGCTAAATTAAGTAGTTAACCACAGATATTTTATATTGAAATATTTAAGAATATATTTTTTGTAATTCAAGCTTAGTTATCATACAAATGCCTTATTTAAATTCCTAATCTTTACATCAAAGATTTTCCTTAGTAATATTTATATAATGTTGTCATCAATAAGTTCTGTATCTTATTAAGCTCTTAATATTAAATTTTCTTTAGAATTAATCTTAGCTCTGCAACATACACTTTCTCCCAGTGCACAGGTGGGTGTGTGCCATGTGGCTGTGTGTGTTTGGGAAAATTGTATTATGTGCGGCATAAATTCGCATCGTCTGCCATTTGTGCGAACGACATCGACATCATTGACATTCATTGGATTTGGTGGCCATTCGCACCTGATGCTGACTACCTGTGTAGCCCCTGTCCGTGTCCCTGTCCCTGTTCCTGTTCCTGTCCCTGCTCCCCTCCTTGTGTGGCACAAAGTGTTTTATGGTTATTCAAATGCGGCCAGTCGACGCGACCCCATAACCGTAAAATGATTTGCCAGCCAGGGGACAGGCGGAGATTGGCGGTGAGGGAGAAGGGTCCTGCAGCGGGCCACTCATTATGCGCTGCCGCTTTATGGCGCCCAAATCTGTGCTACGAAAATTGTATTAAAATTTTATTACGCGCTCGGGCGGCGCAGATAGCGAGACCCAAACATATGCCAAAAGGTTAGTCAACAAATTGAAATAACAATAATAATGGCAAGTCAGGCAGTAACGTCACTTTGTAATTAACCTGCCTTTAATTAAAGGCCTCTAATTAAATCTAGAAAATACCAGAACACCAAACTAAACTCTAGCCTCTCTCCATCATTTTTTATAGACATTCCACCCTGTGTTTTTTTTTACTATGCCCTGGTAGGCGTTGTGTTTTTAAAACACTTCCCCTGGACACTCTATTAAAATGTAATTATTCATTGCTAGGCCGTTGCCACTTTGCACCTGACACAGACACAGACACACCGCTTTTCCGGGGAACCACCAGCCCCCTTGTTGCTGTTTCAATTTGGCCTGCTCAGGGGGGGGTGGCGAACATTTCCTCTCCCCCTATCGCCGCCACTGCCACTGCTGTTTAGCATAAAGAATCCCTTAAAATAATTACAGTTTTCAAAACTGTTTTGGCCGCCTCCCTCCCTCCCAGCCTGTCATCGAGCTTGTTGTGTACAAATTTTTAGTGCCTTGTTCGTCGCGTTGCTTTGGCATTTATTAGCTGCCAGGGGGGGGAGCTGAGAGCTGAGAGGTGAGAGGTCAGAGTGGTGTCAAGAGGAGGAGGACTGGCAACAACAAGTGAAATAAAATGTAAAACAAAGGCAAACAACGAGCTTGGCCATATTTTTAATACGCCAGCGTCACACCCCCTCTTGAGAGAGGGCCCATGCATTAAATTAAATGATGTGAAAATAATGTTGGTGTTTGTGTTTTTCCGACGGCGGCAAAAAAAAAAAACGAAGGAAAAGCGCGCCAAGGCAGCAAATGTGCAAATAATTCGAAATAAAGTGTAACCAAAGGCAAATGGGGGTGTCCTGGGAAGCCAGACAGACAACCACATTAATTACACACCCCCGGCAGACACACACACTCCCGCTACACACTGAAATAATTTAACGCACATTACTCAAATGCAAAATAAGCTGTTTGCAGTTTGTACTCCACTTTCTGCTCCTGCTCCTTGTTATTTTTTTTAGCCTCCTGGGAGAAGGCGCGTCCTTGCTGGGCATTAGCATTAAATTTATTTCGATTCATCTATGTCGCACTCGGCAAATCGTGCTTACTTTTGGCCACCAAAAAATAGCAATAATTCTTTCGTTTTAAAGGAGATTGGGAAACATGTAAAACGCTACACAGAAAAGCGGAAATTAAATCAAAATATACAATGGAAAAAATTTAAATTCATTATTAAAGGTTATTGGTAATAAAAAAAATATATATTTTGGAAAATACAAGTATCTAAAAGATTGTAATACCAATAATAATAAGTTTCTTGAGTGTATAAATCATGAGGAACAAGTGCTTATTGTTAATAATTTTAAATTTAAATGAATTTATATAGGGTGCTTAAATAATTTTGAATATCAGTAGTTATGATTTAATTTCTATTTTAAATGATCAATTAAAATTTGATATATTTCCATGAGCTCTTCAAAAACCCTAAACTCTAACCCACTGTGCCCGTGTTGGCCACCATATAGACCGCAGCATTAGCCAAACAACAAGGGCCGGAACAACAAAAACGGTTAGCTGAGCTGGCAAGTAAGCAAATTATCATATCAACGCCGTAAAACAAAACAATGGGCGGAGGGCGGTGGGCGGTAAGACCTTTAAAAGATGTGAAAATGATGCGGCCAAAAGTTCGCACGCAGCCCCGAAAATTTAAATAAATCTTGAATGAAATTCACGACAAATGGCATGCAAATTTGTCGGAAAAGGGGATGAAGTGGCCATAGGAAGTGGATGGGGATGGCAATGTGGGAGGGTTAGTCCGGCCAAACCGGAGATGGCCGCTGGGGTCGTGTCCCTGGCATTGTGGAATTTTTCAGGTGAATGCCTTAGTAGCTCGCCGGGGCTAAACAAGCTCCTGGGACAAAGGTCGCCGAGCAAAAAACAACGGAAGGAAGGGAGTCTAACAAATCACCTGGCATTAGGCCGAGGCCTACCTGTGGCCTTTCCTCACTCTCACTTCCACTTCCTCCTCCTCCTTGGCGACCTTCACCGGACATTCGTGCCTAATTTCATGAGCTAGCGAAGGACAGATTGCCGCATCATTAGGAAGCGCAGCCAGTATGGGTATGGGAATTGAGGGAGCAAATACCCCATTATTCACACATTCGAAGCAATGAAGACATACGTTTTGAGATTCGGGTTAAATGAGTTAATAACTAATTGTTTAAGGTCGAAAAGTGATGGCTCTTTGATGGATTCGTTGAATTTTTATTTGGAAATTAAGTAACTTGTAATAATAATAATAAAAGAATATAACACTACCAATTCCATTGGAAAAACACTTTCGATTATATATGTATATTGTATATATTTTAATTATTGCACTCATCCAGTTGCATGTTGGCTTACCCGGATAACCCACCATCAATTGGTCGTGTCCTGCTGCTGGAATTATCCTGTCTGGAGTCGTTGTCTCCCCGGAGGAATTCCATCATTAATATCGGAACGAGCACGACTGCGACTCTGACGTTGCTGGAAAATAAAATATGGCCAAAAGTGCAGCGTGTCAGGCACTCCCCCTTGTCAGGGGGGTTCAGGGGGGGGGGAAAATGCAGCGGGAAAATGGTAGAGGGAGGGAAAAAGCCAGGGTCCAGAGTCCAGCACTCAACATGCTCGGTGACAGGACTGGAGAGCATCTTTAAGATGCAACAGAGGACGTCCTGCTGACCACTTGGCAAACTGTCACTTGGCCCTACTCGCTCTCTGCATTTCCCCACATTTCCCCACATTTTCCGCCCATTTCCCCCCCCCACGCCCCGCTTCGGGGCTGACCAACTGTCTCGGCGTTTGCCTGGCAGGTTGATTTTTTCTCGGACGATGCATTTTTTATTGGTTACATCGTTAGACAAGTGAAATATGTGTGTTCGCCATGGCCATTGTGGGTAAATATCCGTCTGTTCCCAGCCAAGGTAGCCAAATGCGAGGAGAATATTTTCTATCTGAGTTTTTTTGTCTATGTTTTCCGTGTTTGTATTTTATCATAATTTAAAGACTTGCAGAAGTTTGAAGTTCTATGTTTACCTGATTAATTTCTCATATCTGAAAACTCTTAAAAAATCCATATTGATTCCGGAAGCCAAAGCAAAGTTTATTCGCAACTTGTTGTCGCCGAGGAAGCCGAGATAATTCAAGCTGCTGTGCAGTTGCCAATATAATCCAATCACACAGTGCGCCAGGGCTGATTGTTTCCGAAACTAATTACCTTCCGGTCGGGGCACGGCTTTACGACTAAAGCTAAGGAGTTGCAACAATCGGCATTAGTTCGGGCATAAACTCGGGTTTACGACTGCGACAGGATTAAAGTGCGGACCTGGCCCCGGGGCATAATAATAAATTTCATCAAGTCACCAAGTTTCGTAATATGCCACACGTATGTCATTAATCTTCAGTTTTGAGCTAAATTTGATGAATTAGTGGCCAATGGACGAACAAAACAGGCCGCTGGCAGCGGGCAGGAGCAGGCAGGAGCGGGATGCTGACAGGATGGACAGGAGCAGGACTCAAGCTGGACAGCTTAGACAGACGGAGCAGGCATTAAGTTCGCCTGGCAGCTGACGACAGGCAGCCCCGGCGATGCCCCGGCCAGGATATCAATAAAGCCGGGCCCACCGAAAGCCCATAAGACATCTTAGAGCGCACACATATGAGCCTCGCTCCTCGGTCCTAGGGTGGTCCTGCTAAAAACTAATATATTCATACGAAAAAGTAGTTTTTGTAATTCAATTTTTTTTTAATAATATCTCTTTATATAAAAAATAGGATAATTGACCATTAAATGTGAAAAGCTTGGAAGTATTTACATTTTAAAAAACTTCTCTTGATATCTTAGAAACATTTCAACAATAATTTTTGCCCCCAAAAGTATGTTTAATGGAACTTGGACTTGCCAATTATATAAAGCATCTAGAGAACTATTTTCAACAATTTCAACAACTATAAAAAATAAGAAAATTAACCATTAAATGTGAACAGCTCGGAAATATTTACTTAAAAAAAAAATCTCTTCGTATATTAACAACATTTCAACAATAAAGCATACTTTTGGGCATCTAGAGAATTATTTTCAACAATTTCAACAATTTGTTTTTGATTTTACAAATCCTCAAGACCCTGAATACTATAAATGCCAAAAATGTAACATATTTTTTTAATTTTTTGGTATTAAGTATTAAGTATTTGAATTAAAACTAAAGTTTCTGCCAAATGATTTATGAAATTAGGCCTCGGCAATTACATAAAGCATACTTTTGGGCATCTAGAGAATTTTATAAATCCTCAAGACCCTCAATATTATTAATGCAAAACATTTTTTATTTTAGTGTTAAGTATCTATTGAATTATAATTAAATGGCATTAATACCCCCAGTGATGCAAGGTCCACCCGTATGGGCACACACCCGCGTACGGAGCCGGCTCACACACACACACTCACTCACACTTGACATGTCCTGCCTTTGATTTGGGTTCAGCACTCTCATCCTCGACCTGCTCTCGCCGAAGGAGCGAGAGAGAGCCAAAGAAGTTTAACTAAAATAATAAAAGTCAAACTGTGTACAAACAGCTTTGGCCTTAACGACATGTGTGCCTGTGCCTGTGCCAGTGCCTGTGCGTGTGTGCCAGTGCGTGTGTGCCAGTGCGTGGTGTGGGAGTGCGAGCGTGTGTGTGTGCGAGTGCGAGTGCGTCTGGATAAAGTTTCATCAAAGAAAAGTTAGTCCTGGTCTTGGTGGTATTGGTGTACATTTCAGTGTGCGTGTTGCGTTTAATTGATATGCTAATGAGTGAAGTGAAAGCTCTCGATTTGTTTTCTCACTGGCTTTGTTTGCCTTTATTTGCTGGCAAACAATTAGCCAGGAGAAAGTCCAGATGAAAAGCGGAGCAATCGCTGGGCTGAGGATCCTCTATTGGAAAATATAAGTGCCAATAATATAGAGTGAATAAAAGAAAGAAAATGCTATAAAAAGATTTAATAATTAACAATATTTATTATATTTAAAATGGCTCACTATACCGAATATTAATATTTAATAACGATAAGCCACAAATAAATATTTAAAAACTATATCTACATCTCTGTTTCTTTCCTATTCAGTAAATTTTCCTCTATATAAAAGTTTTAAGCATTATTCCTAAAACCACCTTCAATTTACTGATCTTCCTTTACTTTTTCATTGGCATTTATGACTTTTCTTTCGGATTTTCCGTGGCTACCAGCATCCTCTTGCTCGCCATGGTGGCCAGCGCTTAGCAATTTTCTCCGGCAACTTTCCCACTTTGCCACCGCCACATTTTCATAATTAATTCTCATGCAAGTAATTAAAAATGCCAACGGCTCGCATTGTCGTGGCTAGTTTTTCTGTTTTCTATTTTTTTTTTTTTTGCTGCCGCCGCCGCCGTTGTTTCTGTGATTGCAATGCAAATAATAGCAGCGGGAAATTAATTACGCGCTCGCATAGTCGACAAATGTAAAAATGCTCACAAAGAAACAACAACCAACATGGAAAAACCAACTAGGACTGGGCGACAGCGGGAAAATCCCGGCGAAATAGAACAAACAATTGCATTTTCCTGCGGTTTGCTAGGGGAAAATCCCAACAGCACTAGAGTGCGCGCGTGTGTGTGTGTCTATGAAAAATGCTTGGGCGGTTGGATAATCTAAGGTGAGTTTTCCACTCCCATTGTGGACGTTTTTCCCAGTGGAGAAGCAATAGGAAATCAGTTAATTTGTCATAACAAATGGAAATCGTAAGTAATATTTGTTAAAGAATAATAACTTTAATATTAAATCTTTGGCAAATCATTTAACAAAAGGTTTTTTTGGCAATTCTAAGTATACTCCTTATATTTCGCATACAAATAATAGTATATTATTTTAAATATTACTTAAGAAAAATTGTAGAAGCCTGTCAATGCAATTTTGAATCAGAAATTTATTTAATATATATTATTTATATATATCTGATATCCTATACCCCCAAAAGTCTATATTTCCCACTCCAAGTTTTCTCCGCAATCCCAGATATATGAGAATTTCAAAACCATTTCGCCTGTCGTTAGATAATAAACTGGAATTCCTCATTGTCCGCCAGAGCTGCGGGCAAAAACAAAAAAAAAGTAAAGGAGGAACAAAAAAAGGATAACGAACAAAATGATAAAGGGTTGGGAGAAGAATATGGCGAAGGAGCGAGAGAGAAATGGCTGCCATTAACATTTGCCGTTTGCCGTTAACATTTCATTTAGCCGGCAAACGTTTTCTTTCTTTCATTTCCTATTTGGCCGCCGCTTATTCTTCTTCCTCCACACTTGCCTTTTCTTTTTTTTTGTGTTTTTCTGTGTTTCTGCCAAACATTTTAATTATGAGCGCACTTTTCAGCATCTACCCCCCCCTTTCGGCGCCCTTTGTTGTTATTGTAAAACAAACGAAATGAACAAAGTCATATGTGAACCCAACAAATGCGAGGGGGGCACGAAAAGGGGTTAAACGGAGGCGGTGGGCGTTGCGATCGCCAAATGAAAAGCGTACCAAATGGACATGTGGCCCGCGCATTTTGCGGTTTTTTCTCGTGCGGGGTAAAACGAGGAGGCCATGGGTCAAAAGTCATAGGAGAAGGAGCACAGTCTAAGCCAAAAGAAAAGGCCAACTGCTGCTGCTGCTGCTGCTGCTGCTGCTGCTGCTGCTGATGACGACGATGATGACGATGGCGTTGGCGATGGCAATGATGGCCATGATGTTGGCCGCATTGTTGGCCAGCGGTAAAATACAGAATATACGCGTTAGAGATGGCCAAGGGAAAGTTAAAAAAATTAGCAAAGAGAGCGGATTTCACATATGACTTTTGTGTGAAAGCACAGCTGACCAAACAGAGCACCCAGGAGTCCTTGAAGTATATATGTAGGTACTTGAAGTTGCATCTTTTTTTAGCAGCTTGTGTGTAAATAAGTCACAAAAAAATTATTTCATAAATTAAGCTATAAATTCCCATTAGAAAATAAATTTAAATTTAATTTTAAATTAAATATTCTTGTTTTTACTAATTTTCACATAATATTAATATACTTGTACTAAAAAGATAAAAATGTTACCCACATTTATGGAGTAAATAATATGTCTTTTCTGTTTTCTAATTGTAATTTCTATGACAAAACGGTGACTTATCTTAAAGAAATATATATGAAGCGAAGGAAGAAACAATTAAATTAAATAATATGCAGAATAAATTAAAAAGGGTAAACAAAAATATTTATAATTAAAAAAGACATATCTTGAATATTTGTTTATTTAATAAAATGAAATAATATACAGAATAAATAAATATAGATAAAAATTAATTAATAAAGACATATCTTGAATATTTATTTATTTAATTAAATAAAATAATATACAGATTTAATAAAGACATACCTATAATATTTATTTATTTAATTAAATAAAACAATATACAGAATAAATAAAAATGTATAAAAATATACATAATTAATAAAGACATATCTAGCATATTTATTGGTTAATATTTTCTACATCCAGCTAATATCTAATAGTATTTCCTTCGGTATTTCGATAGTTCGTGCTGCCCGCTCTCACGCTGCCATCGCCAAGACAAATGCATTGTTTGCCGGCTTGCAAGTGTCTGTGTGTGCGCTTGTGTGTGTGACATGTTAACGACGGCGCTCAAATGACTTTTGTGCGGTTTAAAACCAAACCCCAGAACCCCCTTAAAGCCCCACACCCCAGACCCCCATAGACCCCAGACGAACCATCATCGCCATCTCGCCATCTCGCCATCGTCGTCATTGCCATGGCCTCGCTTTTCCTTGTTCGCTGCAGTATTTTTCAATTTTATGGTTTCCAGATGAAGTGCGTTCGACCGTAAGTAAATGCCGGGGAAACCCCCTTTTTTAGCCAGTTCCCCTGCCCCCTGCCCCGTACCACGTCAGCTGCAGCTGTCATTGTTTAGCTTTTTGCCCTCTTGCAGCGCTAAAAAAGAACGCAAGAGAGAGGGAATCCCCTCTTCTCTCTCTGTGTGTGTGTGTGTGTGTGTGTGGGCCACACGCATAAAGTTGCATTTTTTTTTCTCCTTTCTCGTCCTTTTTTTGGGGCGAGACTGCTTAGCCATTGGTCTGACCAATTTTTTCGGGCTTCTGTTTGCCATTTTTTCAGTTTCAGCAGTTTGGCTGACCGAATCGTTATGAGTTATGTGCGGGGGCAGGGGCGGGGATGGTACAACAAAGGTGGTAAGGGGTAAGGGGGGCATGGCAAGGTGAGCGGGAAGATTGAAACTAACTGAATTGCCCAAGCGCCTGTGAACATTTCGTTTTAATTAAGAGGCCACTCTGCCAAAGAGAAAAGGACCAAAAAACACACACAACAAAAACAAAAGAAAAAGAGAAAAACGAATCAGAAACGGAGAAAAACCCAGGGCTTTTTTCAACGGAAAGTTCAGGGGTTAGTTCCAGTTGATCCGTCAACTAATTGAAGCCAACTTTCAGGCTTCGCTGGCCAAATGGAAAGTACGAAAAACGGGCCAACAGTGGCCGCTTATTTATTTATGGAAAATATTTAGCTGCAAAACAAATTAAATCGAATTCATTAAATACTTGAACAAACAGTGTTTATGGCAAATACATATTAATCTCTCGCTGGTCATGGTTACCGTACACTGGAATTAAATAATGCAAATGAGTTCTAAATAACATTAAACTATTTTAAAATAAGAGAAGATAAGAAGAAAAATAAATATATTATAAGAATTTCCCCTTAAAATACTTGAACAATATTTTAGTATAATTAATATCGAATTTCGAGTGACTTTTTAATTTTTTTAAATTTATTGTTTAAATAATAAGTCCATATTTGATATTTCTCCTACTGTCTCAACTTATTTCATATGCTAAACCCTTTCGAGTATTTTTGCTCTTGCTATTGGCATTTATCTAGATTTTTCTACTTTTTTTTTTGCCACGGCTTAGCCTCTGTGACCCCGTGTGACCCCATGCTACCCACCTGACCACACCTGTCGCCATTTGCGGTTCGCTGTAAATGCATTTTTAATGCTTATCATCCCGTTTTTGTTTTCAGTCGCTAAAAGCAAATGCACATTTAAATAAAATTTTATAGTTATGTCTATTTAAATATTGCAGGGAGCAGGGAGGCAAATAAAGGACAGCATATAGTTCTCAATTTAAATAAATCAGAGTCAGAGCTGGTCATAAAAAAATTCGTGTTTGGCCAAAATGCAATAAGAGCCAAGTTCTCTAAGGCGAGATGTCCAGCAAGTTCCCAGAATCTCCTCCATGCATCAGAGTTGACACTTTTTGTTGCAGAATTTCGCTATTGCTTTTTGGTGAGTGGCAACAGAAATGGCATAACATAAACCAAATGGAATGGCCAGAAGCTGAAGGGATGGCCAAAACTTACATAGAGAATAAAATAGAACGAGGAAGGAGCCAGACAGTAAGTTATTATGAAATATATAAATATGATAGCACTAAAAAATATACAAACTAAACATTCTTAGTTCCCTAATGACGGAATCCTTGAAACCCGAGCCCCCATAATTACCAGCCCAAGGTAAACGGGATGACAGCCTCTGGGGGAAATCCTCCCTTAACCCCTCACCGCTTTCGGTTCGCCCTTTGTCAGCCCTTAACACGTTGACATCTCACGGGGCTGCTGCTCAGTTTGCGTTTTCTCGCTGTCAAGCTGCCTCCTGTTATTTGTTGCAATTTAAGTGACTTGGAATTGCAATTTATTGTTGCCGCTCTGAAGGGGAAAATCAGCCAGCCCGCCTTTCTCCCTTTTTCCTTCCTCTTTTCCCCTTTTGGGCTGGAAATAAACAAGCTGGAAAAGGGAGAGGAGCCCGGGAAATATGAGAATTTAGTGTAATGTTGTTTTTATTGCAACTTCATGTGCGGAATGTGTATCAGGGCATTAAAGTGTTGTTGCATACACTTAGCCACCCCCAGGGGGAGGAATGAGGAGCCAGGATGGCTCCAAGTCAAGGCAAAGTCAAGAAAACTTTCCCTGAAGGACGATCAAGTGACGATTTCCGTCTTGGGTTGCGAGGGATTGTTGGACTTCCTCACGGAATTCCTTGTTTAATGGTTGATAAATCATGGAGCCACGGGTGTAATTGTTACGAACTCAAGGTTTCTTTATTATTTGAATATTATGCAAATTTAGAAAATTTGAGACAATTTTTTCGTTAAATATGATTTGTGGTTATTTCTGTATTTCTGTATTTTGACCTATTTTAAACATTTTTAGTTAAAGAATACTTAGTTCTCTATGTAAATATAGTATCTTACATATAATAATTAGTATAAATAATAATATATAAAAACACATAAAATTGCAAATAGTTTGGACATTTATAAGTTCTTCCAATTGGTATAAAATAAAGTTACTCCCTGAAAGACGTCTTCAAATTCCATCTAATATCAACTAAAGAAGAAAAATCACTGCTATTATGAAGGCAAGGAGGATATTATGCTGGGGACAGTCGAATTTTGATTGTCCTGCCAAGTCCATTGTCCCTTTTCGGTGCGCCTGCGATGCGATATTGTAAATTTCTTTATATTTGTCAAGCCAATTGAAAAGTTTGCCGCAACTTTGTGTTGATTTAACACCCCTCCCACACACACACATAAGACAACAAAGTCACAGGACAGTCCTGAGTCCTGTCCTTCCATCAAAGAGGAGCACAGGCCCAAGGTCCCCCGGGGGGGGTCAAGAAAAACTTTCCCTGGCAAGAACATAAATAAGGAATTGTATGGTAAATGGCCGGCAAGGAAAACAACGTGGAATAAAGCCGGGCCAAGTCGGGGAATTATTTGAAGGGAAGAAGAACTGAAACAATGAGCCAGGGCGTCGGGTCAAGGGAGGGGCGCCAAGTGACCACACAGTGATTTACGCTCATGAAATTGAGTTGTGGCGCAAATTATTTATGAACAAAGCGCACACACAGGAATAACAAGCGCGAAGCAAACGAGAATTGTAATGTCCCGAAATCCAGGACAATATGCAGTTTGCGGAATCGGTATCGAAGTCCTTCCCCAGAGAAATGTCCCTTCTGCGGACAGCTTAGAGGCAAGCCCGAGCCCGAGCCAGGAGCCAGGAGCCAGGAGCCAACTTTTCCTCCGAAAATAATTTATTAGCGGCAAACGAGCAAAAGTTTTATGAAAATTCAAAAAACACAAGAACACAACAAACGCAAAAAACAGGACCAAAAAAAAAAAAGCAAAGAATGGAACACAATCGAAACAAAGGCCAAACAAGTGGAAGTGGAAGTTGAAGTTGAGGTGGCGCAAGTTGATGAAGTAGCTCCAACACCCAGCATTTGGGGCCAACATTTCATTGTCAGCCGAGTTTGCGGAATCGTGTGCTTTGTTTAATATTTTCAGACTCTGTCAAAAAGTTCGGCGGGGCGCTCGGCATTCGAGTGAGCAAATTTATTTACTATCATGTCCGCCAATGAGCCGGGTAGCAAGGAATAAGGAATTTCGGGCATGTCAGCTATTTAAGGGGGCATTGAAAAATATTCTCTATTATTTCATTTGAATTTAAATAATATTTTTATTGGATTTCAGTGAAAAATGCTGTATTTATTAGTCAGTAATTTAATTCCTCGGAATTCATGGTCAGCTAGAAAATTATATAATTAAGTAGGGGAACATAAAAACTCCCCTAGTACCTAAAAGAGTTAAGAAAATACATTTTGCCCACTCTTTCGCTTGAATTTAAAAAATATTTCTATGGGATTTCAATGGAAAATGCTTCATTTATTAGTCAGTAATTTTATTCCAAGGAATTTATGAATAAGTAACGGGGTGGTCAGCTAGAAAATAATATAATTAAATAAGTGAACTTCTAATTAAATACTGTTATCATTCCCCTTTTCAAGAATGTCTCCCTTAGTTCCCAATAAGGGTATTTAATCCTTGTTGTGCCGACTTGCCCCTTAAGTTTCACTTGTTATTTATTGAATTTGGCACACAATTGCACAGGAGCTTATTTACCCCCCGACAGCGGCCCCGCTCTGTTCCCATTCAATTGCTCCGCCTGGAAATTTATGAAATTTATTCCTGGGGGGTGTCAAAGTTTTCTTAGACTCGCACTGCCAGCGAGGCAGCGAGACAGAGGCCAATGACAGTCGCATTACGCATACGCCCCGTGCCCCGTGCGTGCTCCGCTCGGCATTACGTATACGCAGTGCGGACCGTTCGATATCATTAGCATTGGCAAATGCATATGGAGCGCCTCGCCCGCTCTGTTTGTGTGCTTATTTTTAGAGAAAACAATTTCAGTTGCTTAGCAAAGCTGCCGCCGCAAAAGGTGCTTTGTATGCAAATGAGCAGAATGAAATTTCTCATGATAATATGCCATTAATGAGCAGCATTATTTTCCCCCAGCACCCTTTGTGTGTGTGTGTGTGTGTGGGTGAGTGTGTATTGTATGCCAATTAATTGAACATCGCTTAATGCGAAATATATATAATAATTGCAATAATTAAAACCCGTTTGCGAGCAGCCAAGCAGAGCAACGGGAGAAATGCCCCTCAATTCTCGATTGTATCAATTCCGGGCAAACTTGCATAAGGCTAAATAGTCGGCATTTATTGTACGAGGATACAGAGCCAACGAGAGTCTATGGCTATGGTGCTGAGTGCTGAGTCCTGCCTCACTGCTTCTTGATCGGCCGGATGAGCATGCGAACGTAGCTGAGGGATCCGGTGGGCCCCGGCAGAAACGTCTTCCACAGGATGCCCTTGAAGTAGCCAATCTCATGGCCGTACTTGGACTGGAATGTGCCAAAGAGGTTGCTGCAAAGGGATGTGTGGATGGTTAAATTAAAATAAATGCCAGAGCCATGAAATGAATTCCTTATGCGGCTCCCAGTTTGCTTTGTTTGATGATAGAGAGTGCTCAGTGAGTAGTAAATCCTTTATATAAATGTTTATGAGTTTAATTCCCCTCTAATATTCCCCTGTTACCCTTAACTCACCTGTGGAAGCACTCCCGACCGTACCACCAGGCTCCTGCATGGGTCCTGGCGCAGTTCTGCCCATTGTCGTCGTTGTCCTGATCGAAGGTGGTGAACTTCTTGCCCGCGTGGTAGCGCAGCGAGTCCCCGGCATCGCCCCTGTAGGTCCCGAGGACATACAGGATATACTTCTCCGACTCGCTGCCAATGCTGAAGTGATCGTAGAGGGCGAAGCGCTCCTCCCGGTTCTTGTTCCGCATGATCACCAGCAGCTCGTGGTGCTCGCTGTTGGTCAGCCGGTGCAGCTTGTCCATGCCGATGAAGAACTCCGAGGTGATGGACCCAAAGCCAGCCTTGTAGTTCTGCCAGTCGCGGTTGAAGTCCTCTCTGCCATCGAACCTGTTGGCAATGACCAGCCAGCCGCCATCGCGCTCATTCTGGTCGCAGCTGACGAAGAAGGGCTCCATGTCCGGGGCTATCTTAATCTTCACCTCGCCGTGCTTCTCGTTGTAGCAACTCCGAGGAGTGTCATCGGCGGGCACGGCTGGGGACAAGTTCTGAAGTATTGCAGGCGAGGGACCGAGTCTGGAAAGTCACAGAAGTTACTAAAGAATTTTCTTGGGGATAATTTCCTAAGCTTACAATCTGGTCTCTAGAGGAACTCCGTTGCCCTGCGTTTTGTACTCCTCAATAAGCTGCTGCAGCTCATTCAGTTCCGTCTTGAGGGTTTGCAACTCATCGGTCATGAATTGAAGGCTAAGATATTATTTAATAAATTATTTTATAAATATTAAAGCCCACTTACCGTGCTGCCAAGGCACCCAAACTGCTCACAGGACAACTGAAAGCCTCCTTGAGTGGAGAATCAAACAATTAAAAACCATTTCCTTTGACCCAAAGGCCTCACCTACATTTCCAGGCAGCGGGAATGGCTCCACGGAGTTCCTCGTGATGGCGGAAAAGGGTTTACCCGTGGCATTCGTGGTGGTGGTGCTGAGGCAGGCCAGGGCCGTGACGAGCGCCTCCAGCGCCATGCTGAGCGATGCCTGCTTCTGCGTATTTATATTCAGTATTTATTCCGATTCCAGACACAATCTGTGCCAGCGACTGCAACGCAGCTGCAACTGCTCGTCTGGGCAACTGACTAGGTAAGTTAACTCACTAACCGATCCAGTGACTAACTGCTAGATGGTCAGAGATGCTAAGTGAAGCGATCACAGTGATTACAGGTTAAAATAGCAACTTACATAAGGGCTTCGAGATTTTTCCCGAATTATTTAAGTAAATATTTTCGCATCTCTCAAATAGTAAGCTATAATTTTGAGTAGCAAAGCCACGCCTTCTGATTTTTTCTCCCTGTATTATAGAGTATTTTTCCTTGGCAATCACTGCCTGGGAAAGCACTGCCCAGCACTCGCTGGTGCCGCTTAGCATACTTGTTTTCCCCGCGATGCACGACGTGAAAAGCGAGAAGCTAATCCCCCGAGTGACCTTTGTCAGTCGCGTTCGCATTGTGCCTCAGATCGGCAGGTAGTTAGTGCGCGGCTAGTTGCTTAGTTAGTCAGTTACTTAGATAGTTACAAATATGTCGCAGATGCTGCAGCTGGACGCCTTGGTCATGGCCATGGCGTGTCTCTCCACCACGCAAACGGATCTGGGCGGGGGTCTGATGGTGCCTGCCTCCCTGGAAAATGCGGTGCGTAAATGGGAATATATAACCAGTTTTCCCAGCTTAAAGCTCTCATAGGGAAAGTACAAAAGTCACTGATATTAATATATCTTCCAGAGCTTCACTAGCTGTCCCGTTTCCTCCGTGAGCGGCCTCTCCACTCGCATCCAAACCCTGAGCAAGGACATAGCCAGTGTCAAGGAGCAGATAGGCAGCCTGCAGGAGGAACTAGCCGACCTGAGGAGGACAGGAGGTCCCCCTGTGGTGTCCTTGGCCTCGCACACCCTGGGCTCCCGCCTGTGAGTAGCTCCTCGGCCTGGCCCGTTGATTTCCAAGAAATAATTCCCAGACCTTCCGCCCTCGCCAGCCTGGACGTGCAGCCCCAACTGCTGGGCACGGGCATCGCATCCTCTGGCTCAACCACGCCCGAGAACTGTGTGAAGCAGAAGCACGGGTTGGTCCGCATCCGACCCAGGTCCAATGTGGAGCCCTTCTTCGTGTACTGCGACCAGAAGGTCAGGGACGGCGGCTGGACCATGGTGGTGAATCGCTACGATGGCAGCGAGGACTTCAACCGCAAGTGGGCGGACTACCACAGCGGCTTTGGCGCTGTGAACACCGAGTTCTTCATCGGCCTGAACAAGCTGCACCAGATCACCAGCAGCGACAACTACGAGCTGCTCGTCCAGCTGCAGAACCGGAAGCAGGAGATGCGCTCCGCTATCTACGATCACTTTAGCATCGGCAGTGAGTCGGAGCAGTATCGCCTGAATGTCCTGGGGAAGTATCAAGGCGATGCTGCCGATGCCCTGCGCCAGCACACTGGCAAAAAATTCAGCACCCAGGATCGGGACAATGACGAGAGCGAGAGGAACTGCGCGGCAGAGCAATCGGGAGCCTTTTGGTACGGCAGCAGCTGTAACCTCAGGTAAGGCTTGGGGGATATATCTTAAGGATTAATTATTCATTTATATTACTTATTAACTCCCAGCAATCCCTTTGGCATCTATCAACGCCACCTCGAACGCGATGTGGACGGCTACAAGGGCATTCTGTGGCACGGCTTCCTCGACGGACCCAAGGGCTCCCTGAAAATAGTTCGCATGTTGGTGCGACCACGCCCGGCTTCGTAAATAAATATTGTTTATATTTCCTTGAAACAAACAAAAATCCCATCTGCTTATGAAATACAAGTAAGGTTGAAAAACAAAAACAAAAGAAATAAATTCGACTTAGATTTCGTTGAGCTTGTCAGCCTCTTCGGTGGTCGTGGTGGTGGTGGTTCGAACCGTGGTGGTGGTGGTGGGATCCTCGGAGCCCTTGACCACCAGGGCATCGCCGAAGACAGGCTTGAAGAAGAGCACGAAGCGGGAGTAGCGACGGGCTGAGTTCTGGGAAGGGAAGGGAGTCAAGAAATATATTTAAATAATATTTTTAAAGTACTTAAATGCCCCCACTTACCAGTATCAAGCGGGACAGCGACTTGGAGATATTGGTGACCGTCAGCAGGGACTTATTGAGCAGCTCCGAGGGCAGCTCCAGGGAGGCATCGCTCTGGATCTCGGCGGCGTCGCTAAGATCCTTGCCCCCCGCCCGGCGACGCCTCGGGCCGTGGCTCTGCTGGATAAATACATAGAAAAGTCAGGTGAGTAAGGTCAGAGATGGCCAGGTAAGCAGAGCAAGCAGTCAGCAGAGAGACCCAAAATCCAAACACATATCCAAAATCGAAGATCCAAGGGCAAGGCCACCAATAAAACCAGGTGTGGAGTGAGTTTTTTCTTTCCATTTTCGGTTTTATTCGTTTTTTTCTTTCTTTTTCTTCGGGGGGGTTTTTGTGGTATATTTATATTTATATATATGCCGAATATTTACAAACATGACACTTAACTAGGGTGTAAACAAAAAATAAAGGGGGGGGGGGTTGGGAGCAACAAAGACTCTGATGGATGGATGTGGATATAGGAGGATATAGGAGGTCAACGATAAATTACAGGCTCCAGGCTCCGGAAGTAGCTCTCATTTCTTGGCCTTGCTTGTATCCCTGTGTAGCCTAATAGCCCGCCTCGTCCGAGTCCGGAGCGGGTGTCGTGACGCCGGCCAGGCCACCAGTTCCACCGGACGATCCCTGCAGGATGGGTCCCGAGAAGCTGAGGAACTTGGACACCACATTGCCCAGCCCGGCGTTGGGGTTGCCATTTCCGGAGGAGGAGCCACTGAAGGCGGTGATGGTGGTCAGCACTCCGGTGGTGAGATCGTTGGCTATGTTGCCCAGCGAACGGATCTTCGGCGAGACGACCGCGGTGATGAGAGTCTGGAAGTCCTTGATGGGCACCGGCGACTTGATGTCCCACTGCTTGTTCTTCTCGATGTTGGCCCGGTCCAGCTGCTCGATCACCCGCGTCTTGGTGTCCAGGAAGTTGTCGATTTTCTGCATTTTAAATACACATTATTTTTACCTCCGATTTATGTGGAATTTTAAAGATCTACTCACGCCAAAGACGAAGCCGAGCACGGCGTTCTTGGCCTCGAACGTGGCATCGGGCAGTTTTCTTTTGTTGCGCTCTTGGCTAACTAACACCTCCTGGAAAAGGGAATCGAAGTGGAAAATACGGGGTCACCACACAGGGAAGGCCAAGCAACGCAATTGGTGCTCAGTTTAAGCCAAAAAAATATTTAAAAATATTTTAATATCATATTAAAGCGTAAAAGGGCTGCCATTTCTCGTTCAGATTTCAAACTCTGAAGAAATACTTTGGTTTCATACTCCAAACTTACATCTTAAATGTGGCAAGTACTCCTTTTATAATGTTGCAAGGAATGCCTAAATAAATATAGTTATTCTCGCTGGCAAACCAAAGACCAGTGATTATAAAATACTGTCAACACACCCTCTTGTGTCATACTAATCAGACATTGCCTTGTTACTAATTCATGGACTCCCGGCCGACGACTTTACGATCTCTAAGTATATATATTAATTTTTTCCAGTCATGTTTGTAATCTTGCCTAATTGCCGATCCGGCATTTTGGCTCTTGTCTGGCATTAATCGATTGGATTCTTTGCCTAATTACACCTGGTCTGGGTCTGAGTCTAAGGCTGCGACTGAGACTGAGACTGAGACTGACTTCAAGTTTAATTGCCGCCAAAGAGCTGGTAAAAAAGCACTCGACACTCGGGGCCAGTTAGACTTGACCCAATTTTCGGGGCTGACCGAAGAAAAAAACAAATACTCGCACATAAGTAATTATATCACTTGTGCCGACACCGGGGACCTTCGGTCATTCTAAGCCGCCGTCTATGGCCTATCTGATATAAATAAATATATAATTTATAGCGCTAGCACTTTCGGTCAGCGGCCGCTTAAAATTCACCTCGCCTTTTGGCCTGGCCCGAAAGCATGCGATATGTATGCAGCTCGAAGTCGGCGGCCGAAATCCGCTCATTTCTAACCAAAACGCATAATCCGAAGTCCGAGAGGTAAGGGTATCGAAAGTCGAACGGAACTGCACTCGTTTACCTGCAACAGTACGACCTTTTTAATGCCATTCGGTTTGTTTACTTTGGGTAGTTGGGTTAAGCCCAGGGATCTTTCCAGAAAAAGCTTAAAACATTTCGGGAATTAATTTAAACAATGTTTCTTGGAGCTTTTTGTAGTATATATAAGCTTCCAAATATTGATTTATCTTATAAATAATGTTAAGTAAATATTCCTCAAGTTTTATTGAGTTAAAACTCATGAAATAGCTAACATAAGAGGCTGCCAAAATGGAATTAAATACTGGAAGAGCTGTTCTTGGGAATTAGTTAGTGACTTTAAGTATTTCTGGCTAGAAATATATTGAACCAACTACTAAGAAATATATCTTACTATCAAAATACTTTCAAACATAAAAACTAAAATGCATCTACTCATAAAGCCTTCCCAGAAAGGTTTGTAGAACACACATTTCCTTGATTACCTTGCCAAATTAAATATATAATTTGACAACCTAAATTGATTGCTATTTCATTGCTCAAAAGCCTTTTGATTAGTGTAATTGCAACCCTAATAAATAATCTTAAGAGAAAAAACAGACAAGGTGAAGTCAGTTAATGCAAAACGTTTAACAGAGATTTGCCTTCAAGCCACAGATTGTGATCACAACTAATATCTCGGAAATTATGCAACTCATGCGAGGGTAACTCGGCAATTTCGGTTCATTGTTCTGCCATTCTCCCTCTTGAGGGTTTCTGTCGAGATCTTTTCGGAGATTGCCCAACTCAAGCCCACACTGTCTTCTGTTTTTCATTCCTCTCAAGCTAAAACATTTAGGCGATTTATTAGTTTAACAAAACGCTAAACCCATTACGCTGTACGCCTATTTTTTTCGCCTTTTGTTTTTGTTCGCTGAAGTGACAAACAGAAAACGTGAGCTATGATTTATATAGAGCAAAATCAGGTCAGTTGCTGAAAGCGAAGGGACTTCGAGTTGGCGAGTGGAAAACTTGCAAAATGGTTGGTAAGGAAAATGTTTGAGTTACCAGGAAGTAAGAGGAACTATTGTGGCTAAGCTTTCAGGCTTAAACTCCATCTTATGGCTGGAATTTAAATGGAAAACTATAAAATGCTAATTTATCACCGAGTAAGCCAGGCATATTAATTTATGATTGGTACTTGCAGCATTATTTTCTTAATGCCCCCAGCCCACGCTCAGTTTTCCCAATTTTTCCCGCTTGAATTCAAAGCTTTTCCCCAACAAAGTTGTGTTGAATCAATAAACACGAAGACGAGGGAGAAATAAATATATATTAACCAACTGTTGGAGGCGCGGAAATGTTTCACAATTTCTGTGCGAATAAGAGAGGTGATGAGCCGCGAAGAGATGCCCCTCTCTCTTTCTGTGCGTCTCTCGCCCTCTCTTTCACGCCGAGGCGTTGGCTTTGGTCTCTCGGGTTTTTGATTTTTTTTAGGTTTCTTGGTTTCTTGGCTTTCGGTTTTTTGGTTTTTAGCTCTTGGAATGGTTTTGAAATGTTAACGTAGGTCGTTAACAAGTTTTGTCGCCATCAAGGTCGTCGGCTGTTCGAATGGCCAACGAATTTGGAATCGATATAACTTGATTTTTGGCCGAGTTTATCAGCGACCCGAGCGATTTGCATATGGCCAGAAGTCGGTTCAATGCACCAAGTTAGCAAAGAGGGAATAGACTGGCCAAGAGAGACTACTTTCACAGCCAGGAGAGAATCAAGTTTTCCTCCGCTTCCTTGTCGGATATTTCGGGCCTCTCTCTCTAAATGGTTTTTGAGTTTGAAAAAAAGGGTTTCCCAGGCGGGGCTTTACCTCGGCATTGATGGGGTTCAGGTCCGGCTCGCTGCTGTCCTGCAGCGCGGACTCCAGCTCCGCGTTCACCTGCTGGGGAGCTGGGGCGCAGATCGATAGCGATAGCAAGGCCGATAGCAGGGCCAGCAGCAGTAGGACGCGGCTCTTGGAACACTTCATCATCATCGTTTTGTGTATGTTTGTCTGCAAAGGAAGCAAGGCAAGGCGTTAATTTTAGCTCTAAAAAACTTGAAATTATTTTTTGTTTTTATTTCTTTCTTTTCTTTTACAAAAAACCAAAACACAAACTTTAAGCTCGAGCGAACAGCGAACGGGGGACAGACAGCGCTGGAAATGGTTCGAAGTTTCGTGGAGTAAACTTTTGTTGTCTGGGAGCCGCCGCCAGATACGCGATACTAGCACGTTCACTAACTTTAAGCAAATGACTGCGGACGAAAGTTACTTCAATGATTTAGCAGTGGCCAAAAAATCGGTTACACATGCGCAGAGCTTTTCGGCGTCGGCGTTGGCGCCACAGCCGGCGTCGCCGTCGACGCCTTGCAATCCACCGAAAAATCCCCAGCACCGCAAATTGAATTTTATTGCCGTCCGAATCGTGGATTCGGCGGATCGCCGGATCGCTGGAATCGCTGGATCGCTTGGATTCGGCGGATTTCTTTGAGTGGACGCCGCTCTGTCGCAGTCGGCGCTGGCAGTGACGGCGGCAGCGGCAGTGAGTGGACTGCGCTGCCCCTGGAGCGAACACGTTTTGAGCGAAAATGCGAACGGAAAGCGCTCAATAAAGTGCAAAACCCGCCGCCGCCGCTGCCAGAGATGTTAAGTCATTTTTCTGTATTTTTTTTCTTTCGTCTTTTTCTCGTTAATGGTGTTTCTGCAATGCGCTTTTAATTTGTACTCTTTGGCTTTCAATTAAGGCACACACACACTCGCGCATAAACTCTAATACACACGGACTAAGTCGGTCATACGCGGCGTATGCGCAATGTGCATTCTCAAGCACTTTTTCGGCGGCGATTGTCGTCTGAGTGAGTGAGTAGGGGCTGTTGAGGGCTTATATAAGGGTTTGCAGCCTGTTGCATTTCCCAAACTTGCATATAACCCTTTTTAAAGGAAGGACTCTATAGTTTTTTGCCCAAAAAAAAAATAAAAACCAACAGGAGATGCTTGATTTATAAAGGAGTACTTTTTAGAGCCTTTAAACATTTTTTTTTATATTAATATTAAATACTCTTCCACCTAATTATCACTATAAAATGCATTTTAAAATGCACTAATGCATTATATTGTACTTTTTAGAACCTTTAAAAATTTTATATAATATTAATATTAATATATCTTCCATTTAATTATCACTTTAAAATGCATTCCTTTGTTTTTAGTGCTAATATTAAATAATCTTTCACTTAATTATCACTATAAAATGCATTTTATATATTTTTTGCCTTAAAAAGTGTACCAACAAGAGTTGTTTAAAATATTAAAGAGTACTTTTTGGAACCTTTACAAATTTTATATAATATTAATATTAAGTTCTCTTCCATTTAATTATCACTTTAAAATGCATTCCTTTGTTTATAAAGCTTGCACTTGGTTCTAAAATATTGAAGCATCATAATTTATATTTACCGCCAGCCCATAAAAAAAAAAATAATTCATTAACTAAAGAGTAAAGGTGCTTGATTTATAAAGCAGCACTTTTTAGAGCCTTTAAACATTATTTATTATATTAATATTAAATACTTTTCCACTTAATTATACATTTTTATATATTTTTTGCCTTTAAAAGTGTAAGAACCCACAAGAGTTGTTTAAAATATTAAAGAGTACTTTTTAAAACCTTTAACAATTTCATATAATATTAATATTAAGTTATCTTCCACTTAATTATCACTTTAAAATGCATTCCTTTTTTTATAATGCTGGCACTTGGTTCTAAAATATTTATATTTACCGCCAGCCCATAAAAAAAAATTATTTATTAACTAAAGAGTAAAGTCTTGGCAAAGCGGCCATCCTTGACCCTAACATTGACTTAGAATCTAGCAGTCGCGGCTAGAACTAACTTAAGTCCGAATGCCTATGTAAAATCTCATGTTAATGCGCTTTTTTACAGATTAATAATCAGCATAAATTATACGTATTTATGTAGCAGTGCCAATAAAAATAAAGAGCGCGAAGTAAGGAAAATTTAATCAAGTCGCTCGCCTTCGGACGACAGAGGGAGACCGATAAATTGGAGTCAAAGTGCGCGTATCGAATTCAGAAACTTAATAACTGGAATTGCACTGGCAATGCACTCCACTCTATATGATCCAATACGATCCGATCCGATCCGATCCGATCCGGCTGCATGGCTAATTATTCAATTCGGCGGGCCGAGTTCTGAATTCGTAACAATTAACTAAATAAATCGCCTGCAATTCCGATCCGAGTCAATTTTGAGATTTAAATTGGATTGAAATGGCTTGGCAGAGAATGAGATCATCTGCACTCGGTATTGGCATGTTTATTATGGTTTCCCAGGCAATTGTCTGATTTATTGAGCAATTTTCAACAATTACAAAGGAAAAGAGCAATTTCAAGAATCAATAAATCCGTGAAAATTACATCTGTGGGGCTTACACTGATTTAAAAACTAATTTAAATTAAATTATGCTTGTCTGAGTCTAAATAGCCTCAATATTAATTGTTGTAAATTGTGATTTTAACAGCTACTCTTCTCTGTTAAACTTAATTTAAATCCCTGATCAGCCCTTCACTGTCACTGTCACTCTCAGCTAAGTCCCAACTTGACGCCTTTCTACTTAACCCCCTAACCGCCACTTAACCCGCTTGGAACCCCTCTGCTGGATTGCAAAAATCGGAATCGGGGCAATTTGCTTATCAATGTAGCGCCTCGGCCAAGGTCACCGCTCGTCGGGCAAAACGGGACCGAGACATAACATAATCCTTAATTGACGCCAAGAGGTGCTGGCGCACCTTGCCCCACTGCCGTTTTTATTTTCTTTTTATTTTTGTGCAACGTTTATGGCCCAGATAAAGCAAAATTAATGCGCGCCTCCGCTGGAGTGACAAATATAATAAAATGTAAAAAACATATTTCGGCAAGCGAAACCTCAAAAGTCAAAGACAAAACCAAAAACCAAAAACCAAAATGCAAAGTGCAGGCCCAACTGTCAGCGTTTTTTGTGGGTCACAAGGTCGGGAGATCTCTGTTTTTTTTTTTTTTTTTGGGGTTCCGTCCTCGGTCTGGCAGCCGGCAGAACCTGTGCCCAGTACATGCTCGAGTGCCTCTTACTTTGTGGCCTTAGGCTAAACGAACTTTCAATTCGAGATGAGTCTTGAAGCCCTTGAAGAGGCTCACGGAAAATTAAAGCCACACTCTGACCTATTTTCGAGTTATTAAAAAGTGAGTAAAACTAAAAGTTGAAACAAAATATTCTTGGTTGTTAAACTAATTAAAAAATGGTAAGTAAATTGTGTCACAATCAATCAACTAGCTATCGCATATTATGTTCGTATTTTAGGTGTTCTGCCTAATTTGGCAGCTCAATTAGCAAATTATCCGTGAAAACTCAACTGCAGCTCGGAGGCTGTGGCGCCTCAATTAGAACGCCGTAATTGCTGGCCAGCCCCTCAATCAGTCACTCACTCAAGCAGTCAATCTGTCCATCAGCGTTACGAGCGCGTGTCATAATGTTTATGACAAGAAAAAAACAGACAGCCAAAAGACCTGCACTTTGTCTTTTTTTTTTTTATCCAAGCCAATCTGGCAGAAACATGCCTCACATTCAGCCGTTTTTGGCCTGGCCAAGACCCCAAAAGCGCCCCAAATCCTTGCCCAGCGATCTGACCCTCTGAACCCCGGGTGAGCTGGCTGGTTTTTACTAGATCTCCATTGCGTTTCCAGTTAACGTTTCGGTTTCGGTCTCGGTCTCGGTTTCGGTCGGGCTTTGAGCTCAAGTCTCTGCAAAATGTCAGGGGGTAAAATAGTGGGCCAGACGCATTAAATTCGTAGTAACCAGTGGCAACTTGTTCTCTGGGGATGGCAGAAATATCGAGTTGTATTACTTTGATATCAATATTAGGTTTCAGGTATTCAAATAATTTTTTGGAGGTTTTTCTTTACTCAAAATATTGAAAACGCTTATATTTTTAAACCCTTTTTCGCTTTTAAATTTAAATTTGAATTAAATTCGTAGTAACCAGTGGCAACTTGTTCTCTGGGGATGGCAGAAATATCGAGTTATATTACTTTGATATTAATATTAGGTTTCAGGTATTTCAAATAATTTTTTGGGGTTTTTTTCTTTACTCAAAATATTGAAAATACTTATGTTTTTTAAACCCTTTTTCGCCATATGTCGGGGCATAATTTGGCATTGCCCAACCGAGTTGGGGTATGTTACGCCACAGTTGTCATTATGCATTATGCGCCGCTGCTGCTGGCTCTTTTTTCTCGTTTGAGTTTGAGCTTGGGCCGCGGCATTAATGTCACCTGCTCATCGCTGTTCTGGCCACGATGACTGGGCTAAGTGCACGCAGGAAAAAATATAGAAATAAAAACAAAAACAGGTTCAACTAACTTTAAGGCCCGCGGTAACTCCGGGTACCGAGTAACTTTACGAGTTAAGAGTTACAGGCCATAACCATTAACATACCCGGCTGTGGGCTTTCATTGGGCTTCGTTAGGCGGCCAACGAGGCTCGTTAACCTGGCGGAGAACAAGCCATCTGCCACTCGATTCCATATGCCTCATATATCCAAAAATATGCCTGCAATGGGACTCTAATGAACTGTTGATGGCTTTTACGCAAGTCTTTTAACCCGTAGAAGTGTCGCAAGAAGCGCAGGAAAATCCCAAGGAAAAGTGTTCAAAAATACATAAAAAACGTTGAGAAGCGGCAAAATAAATGCCACTAAAATGCCACTAAGAATAATGAAAATAACACTATAATAAACTCTAAAATAAACTCTAAAATACCACTAATATACCACTTAAATACCTCACAAAAGTGTCAAGGAAAACTGTGCAAATATCCTTTCCCTTTTAATTGGTTTTTATTTACACATAAATAAATATTCCCTTTCATTAAACCTTATTTAATGGAAACAAATTAACTAATTTCTTAGCTAATCCATAAATCCCCATCACGATCTCCTAATTAGCTCGCAAACGATTTTCTTAATCGAAAAAATAAAACTAATTTGGCTTGGACTTAACTTAGTTGTAAGCCAATTCTTTACATCAAGAGTTTTTGTTTTGTGCCCAATCGCCGGGGCGAATTTAATTGGAAAAGGCGTAGCCAAACGGGCCATTCTCCGCCGAACTTTGTTCTTGGCCAGGCCAAAACGATTCGTTTAATTCGGCGCAAAGGTTGCCAGCCTCAGACTCCAACTCTGCCTCTGATTCTTAGTCCGTCTCGAATTCAGACTGAGCCCGGTGTCAGGTGGCATTTATTTGTTTGTTCAGCCATTTAAGTAATTATAGTATTAATAAATCTCGCCGCTGGCTGCCCGGCGAAGGTCGCCCCACAATAAGAATATCATTTAGTTGGAGCTCTAGGCTTTTTTGAAAGGCATTTCGAATCCCCCCCCCGATCTGGCTTGCTCAATTGCCGTAAAGAACTTAGTGCTGTTAAATGAGCCGTAAATTGGAAATCACTTTTGGCCAGTTCTGATGCAACTGCAGCTTAAGCCAAAAGGTAGTAAAAAACCCCTCGAATATTTCGAACATTTATTGAACAGTAGGCAGCCATTCATGGAGGGCCCGCATCAATTTAAATGTGTGAAAATGTGCGATACGGACCTTAACGCTCATAATTGAAACATAAACTGAGATCTCGGGTCAGAAATTTCACGATTTGCATAATAAGCGGGGGGTCATAAATTCGGGCCCAAAAGGGGGGCATTGTTTTATGGCCAACTTTGATGGGTTCGTCTCGGGTTGCCCCAATCGATTTGCATAACTAACTCTCCAAGCTCCAAGCTCATCCCGATCGCATCCGACAAATCGGAGCATTCATTACGAAAATGAACGCATCTGGTCAATGGTCAATAAACTTATTGACCGACTTAGATACTCGTATGACACCTGCACATACTATATATCTCCTCCGCCTATAGAGACGCCCCCTCGCCGGTTTGCCTTCAACGCGTCCAGCTCGCTGCTCCACTTTCATGGCGTTTACTTTCGCTTTCTGTATTTTTTTCGGTGTTCAGTTTTATTGCTGTTATTTTTCTGTATTTTTCTGCGTTTTTTTTGGCTGTCCCTCTCTTGTTGATATTTTCGATTTTGGGCCCCAGCAGCTCTCATCGCCGCTTTGTTGTGGCTTATGGGCTATGGCCCAGAGCGTTGACGGCTGCTGGGCCGAGTTTGGCCCGAAGCTTATCTGGCTTGAGCCATCGCCTCTGATGGACGACCTTGAGACCGTTACCGGTTTCTTCGGGCCAGGCCAGGCGGCCAGTCTTGCGTTGAGTTTTTCAAGCTGTTTTTTTTAATATTTGTTAGCTCAATCGCAGAAGCTAAGGGTCAGCCGAATGGGTTACCAGGTAGTTAACCCCGAAAATTTCAAGAATTTTCCATTTTGTGATTAATAAATTAACCTTAAGATTCGCTCTTCTTAAACATTTTGGGTTAAACTAACAAATGTGACCTTAAAAAGTACTCTCTAAATTCGTTATATTACTGGATTTTGTTATTTATTACTTGCTAATCACTTCCAAATAAATTTCAAGTATTTTAAGTCATAAAAGAATCATAAAACTCTCACTTTTCACAAGTTACAAATATATTCGCCAAGTGTTTTTTGGCTTTTGTTAATTGATTTATGAAGCAATTAACGCATTCGTGTCTTCTTCGCGCTGTTGCCAAAGTTTCGGTAGCCAGAGAGCCGATTAATGACCGATCGCTAATCATCACCCCTCTCTGCCACCTTTCCCAGTCCCCAAGTTGTTTGGTTTTTTGGGATAGACCTGACCTATGGCCAGCATTTTGTGTTGAGGCTTAGCCCAGTTAGCGAGTTCGTTGCCTAAGTCTTTTGTTTGGCACAAATTGGCAGCTGGGACTTTGGGCCCTCTTCCCCGATATTTCTTTATTTTTTGCTTTTTAGCGGGTTTATGTATATGAAGTACAGTATATAATGGATAAACTAATTATTAAGCAATTTATTGGCTTTAATTCTATAAAAGTAAATTATAATCACTTTGCTTATATATAAATATTATAATTTCATTCACTTATTTTTGAACTTTTCTTTCTATATAGTTTTTATGAAGGCCCCACTGTATGTATGTTTAACTCACCAAATATACAAATATAAAGATGCGGCTTGCCAAACTTAATTGCAATGCGAACTTTTTTATTTTTTCAACAACACTCTTAAGCGCCCAAAATATATAATTGAGTTCATTAACAATTTCAAAATGCAAATAAACCAGCACAGACACAGCTAAAAAAAGAAGGCGATAAACAATAAACAAAACTCAAACTGAGGTTTTTCAAATTAAAAACGCGACAACTAAACCCGGCCCGCAAAATGTCACTTGGTCTTGTGAAAGATTCACGCATAACTGAAAGCCGACTCGCCGACAACGGAAAAATGTGCGGCTCCATTTGGCCACTTTGGCGACAGAGACGGCTAGAGAGAGAGAGCGAGAGAGAGTGGGGGAGAGAAAGCAGGCAGAAAGAAAGTGACACAACGCCCAAAAACCGAGTACGGAGAAAGGTAATGCGGAAAACACGATTGCAGAGAGGCGGTGACGGAGAGAAAGAGAGAAATTGGCCACAGAGTACATATAATATATAAAATGATAACTTAATACAAGAAAGCACTCGAAAATAATTTAAAATGTAAACCAAACCCACTCTGAACCCTCTTCAACTTTAACATATGAACCCTGTAAGAGTAACGCTTCAATTTGAATACGAGTATTGCTTCCGCGACTGAGCACTTTCGCATTCCATTCGCATTCGACGATCTGCCCCACCGAGTCCTCAAGGGGCAGAGGTTCCAAGTGAGCTCCAGCGGATCTCTTGCATCAGCCGCTGTCCAGGCCGGGTTACGCCACTTGATTAAGGGCCCCTTTTACGCTTTCTTAGCTGCCCAAGTGACCAACAAGTCGACTTATCCGCATTTCTTTTACTTTGTTTAATTATTTATTACAAGCTAGCAAAAAAAAAACGGGGAAACAATTAACGTAACTATATGGTGCACCGAAAAAAAACAGCGAAAATATCTCTCGGCAGTCTAGAATGGCTCGTAGTCGTAGTGATATTGACCAGGCGACCAGGATCGATGGTGATCCGCCGGCTTGGCGTGGTGGCCATTGCTGCTGCTGGCCAGGATCCCCTTGACGGCGCCCGAGGCCCCGCCGGAGGCACCCAGGCCGGCGTTCAGGATCAGGCCCAGGGCATTGCTCACCAGGTGAGAGGCCACCTGCTTCACAAAGCCCCCGGAATCGATGTGACTCGCCGCCGCTGCTGCCCAGCCGCCGCCGCCCTCCTTCTTCTTGCGGGGACGTGGCGCCTCCGCGCTGCCGTGCCGCTCCTCGGAGCCCTCCTCCGAGTTTGGCCGGAACTTGGCCTCCAGGAAGCTGGTGATGAGGTTCTTGGTGAAGGTCAGCGGTTGCGGCGGCCCCTCCTCCTCGGGATCCTAGGGAAATGAGGGTGAAAAATACATAAATTGTATATTGTTTAAGAAGACTTAACTCTGCTTATGGGGTTAGTATCACAGTTAAGGAAAATTCAGGGGAATATATATGAAAAAAAGATAACTACTGCGCTGGCTGCAGCTACAACGGTGCCCAGAAAGTTGCCCAGGAACTGGCCATTGGCAATCTGAAAGTATATTTAGTAATTATAGAAATTTATGAATATTTCTCAACTAAAAACTCACCGCTCCACCACCTCCCGAAAGTCCATCCAGGGCGGTGCCCACATATTTGCCCAGAACCAGGCCAAAGTTCTTGTTGCCACCGAGCAGTCCGGAAATCAGCGAGGTTGAGGTTTGGATCAGGCCCTCAATGTCCAGGCCCCCAGGCTAAAAGGAGAGCCAAGATTACCAAGAGTTCCTTGAGGAGATTTCCCGCCATCACACTCACCCCAAATAAAGTGGAAACCACGCCGGTGAGGGCTCCGATCAGAGCACCCACATCCGAGCCCCCTTCACCCTGGAAAAGTCCCCCATCAGAACATATTTTGTGGGCAAAATATTTGAGTTATAGACTCACACCGCTCAGGCTGCCAATGAGCCCCACCAGGCCGCCGCCTCCTCCTCCGCCGCCGGCGCCGGCATCACCTTCCATCTCGGCGTCGACCTCATCGTCGTTATCCTCCGCGTTCAGCTCCGAGGAGCCTGTGCCTCCAGCCTCCGCCTCCTGCTTTTCCGGCTTGGCCTGCACCTGGGGTTTACCCTTCGCCTTGGCTGTAACATTTGGCGACTTCTAGAGGCCATTAGAAGAGGGTTAGGTGAACCAAGTCGGGATTGGGTTATTTATTTATTATATATCTATTTTCCATTTTTCTTTACAGGTTAGTCACAAAGAGTTTAAAGCGGTCGTTCCACTCACCTTGCCGGCCACTTCCGCGTCCTCCAGCTGGGGGGGATCCGCCACTATTTTGAGTTGCCTCGGTGGTCGCTGCTCGAGCATGTTCTCCTGGAAGTCGTCCTGGAAGCGCAAGTCATGAGCCTGGCATTAAGAAGAAGTCAAGTGTTTCGAACTTAAAACATGCAAGCCACTTCTACTTGTAGTAATAATTAAATTATATATTTGTAAAAAGTTATAGCCAAAAGGCATTATATTTCTTTGTTTTTAATTAAGGTTTTATGTCTAATTAATTTCTGCACTATTTTTATGTGATTCAATGACATCTAGCCCTGTAATGTGAGTGTGTTTTTTAAGGAAACTAAAACGGGCACTCTTTTTATAGGGTTGTCGCCTGTTTAATTATGTTTATGGCTAAAATTATTTATTATTTATTGACTATTGCTTGTATAACTTTTCTTGTATATTTTTTAAGCACACATTATTCATTCATCTTTATAGAGACAATATTGTTTATTTAATTTAAATTCATTTATATAAAAAAAGGTCACTCTGTATTTATTCACTGTTCCAAACTTGGTTTTAAAGCACTTTTATTGAAATCATCAGCATTTCACCAATTTTCTTGTTTTTCCGGACCTACCTCTGAGAGTATGGACTTGATAATCCTCATTTCCTGCGGCATTTGCTGCTGTTCCGCTGCCTCCGGCTCCTCCTGCTCCTGCTGCTTCTCCTCCTGTTCATCTTGCTGCTCCGGCTCCGGCTTCTTATCCCTTTTAACCTGCCTTTTGTGGATCACCTTTTGCTTGGCCTTGGCCAGGACACCATCCTCGGAAGCCGTTGCCAGTAAATGCCGCAGGGCGCCCTCAATTTTGGCCTCCAGCTCGGTTTTCATCTGCGGCACCTGTCTGAGGATGTTCTGCCTCAGCTTGCCCAGCCTCTCGCCCAGCCGCGGCTGGTCCGTGATGTCGGCGGACAACACCTGCTGGTACTGCTCCTCCTCCCTCTGCTGCTGGGCCATCTCTCGCAGCTCCGCTCGGAACTCGTGGTCGTCCTTGGACCGCGACAGCACATCCATTACTCGGGCGAGGATATCCAGGGCTCTCTGGTCCCGCGACAGCTGGTGCTCGATGGCATCGATCTTGGCCAGCACCCGGTCGCTCTGCGTGAGGTTCGTCTGGTGCACCAGCTCCCGGACGGCCTCCACCAGGTTCTGTTCCATCTGCTCCTCCGCCTGCCGAGCCCCATTCAGAACGCCTATGCCGGTCAGGGCCCGGAGCTCTTTCTTGGGCAGGATCCGCTCCAGCCTGCGGTAGGCGGTGATTGCCCTTAGGTAGTGTGACTGCAGCTCCATTCCCTGTGCTCCTCCGCCAGGCCGGCAGTCCGCCGATCCTGGGACCAGGACCAGGCCGAGCAGCAGGAGCAGCGATCGCGACACTCGCAGGTTATCCATTGGCCGATCGCAAAGTAACTGCGCCCAGGAGGCATCGATACCGCCTCATATAACATCGATCCGATGGCACTGTTCACGGTTAGTTGGCTCCCGAATCCTCCCACAATACCGCCTCCGCCTCCGCCTCCGCTGGTGACTGTGATTGTGCAATCCACAATCGGTCAATCCGCGATCGAAGTATGTGGAGCTGATCAGAGTGGCGTTTCTTGGCCTGCTTTTTCGTAGGCAAATTTTCCGAGATCTTAATTAGGGGGCGGGGCTTTTTCCACAACGAGCTAGTTGCGTTTTCCGGCTGTCACTGGCTGACATTACTCAATCAGCATATGTCGGGCCCTTTGTCTTTAGAAATGTATATATTTATGGCAGAAATTAAAAACAATCAAACTCGGGTTACTCCGTACCTTTATTCTTCTTAAAAATATAAATACATTTAAGTTTATTTTTCAAGGAATTAAAATAAATCAAATGTGCCTCCGATAATTTGTTCGATAATTCAAGGTACTTGTGACCTATGAAGAAATATATGGAAAAATGTGACAACCCTAAAAATAAAACTTAAGAATACAGTTGTATTTACCTTTTTTCGCTTTGGTTAGGACCTATCCATGGTATATGTTTATTTATTTTTTATTTTTTCCACTCTCGAATATGAATATAATTTTTTTCTTGTGATGTGCAAAACTATCGATAGTGCAGGGCTGCCATCGATGGCGGCTCGATAGCACCAAGCCATCGATAGTGTCGATAGTGCCATCGATAGTTCTCCATCTCTAGTTCTGCCTTAAGTTTCGTTTCTAATGCATTCCTCAGTCAACGTTCGGCAGGCAACAGTCAAGCAGCCTATTTGCCTTATTTTGTTCTCTTTATTTTACAAATAAATATTTCGTTGTCATATTATTTGTTTTTATTATTATTTTTAATGTAAACATGAACATTGAGAGATAATTATTTGATGTAATTTCGAGAAGAAAATTGGATTCATTGCACCAATAAGTTTTAATAAGTTTTTTTTTTTTTTATTTTTTTTTTTTTTTAATTTAAACATTGTCCAGGTGTTCAGGGGCATATGGAAATCTGGAGCAGCTTTTTTCCTAGAGAGTTACAATGTCCGCTTGAGTAGTCATTTTTTTTTTGGAGCTTGAACTGGGCTCAGCGGTGTGATCTTCGAGCGTTACCTTAAAATCAAAGAGGCGCCTTGTTCTGATTTTAAAAAATTTTTAATTTGTTTGGCGTCTTATTTATTTTGTCTTATTTTATTTATCTTTCATTCAAAAGAATTGTAGCTAAAGGCAGTCATAGTATCTTATTGCCTTATCGCCTTAGCAATTCGGGAGAGTCTTTATTTTCCAAATGATTTTTAATAAGTATTGGTTTATTTTTTATTTTTTTTTAAATTACTTTAAACATTGTCCAGGTGTACAGGAGCATATGGAAATCTTAAGCAGCTTTCTTCCTGGAGTTACAATGTCCACTTGAGTCCTCTTTTTTTTTTTGGAGCTTGAACTGGGCTCAGAGGTGTGATCTTCGAGCGTTACTTTAAAATCAAGCAGACGCCTTCTTGTTCTGATATTTAAAAAATCACATAAAAATATGAACATGAAATTTGAGAGATTATTATTTGTCGTAATTATGAGAAGAAAATTGGCTTCATTGCTCCCTGTCTAATTAATGATGAGTTTTACTTACGATTCTACTGAGGCTGCGATTACCAGATTTTTTAGAATTAGAAGCCATTTCGGCAGCCATTAGACACTCTCCTAATGGGGCCATTTCCCCTTTTCTCGGCAGCAAAGGTGATTTAAATTAAAGTCTTACATAAAAGCAAATGGCCGAAAATGTGAAAGATAATGGGAAAAATGGAAAAGTGAAGACAGGTGCAGGTGTCGCAGTTATGCGTGACTGTTAATTAGCATCGGCCATTAGATAAATGGCCGAGGGATCGAGCTAAGCCCCCGTTGGGGTTACTGACTGCGCCTGCGACTGGGATTACTCGGGGGGATTACGTGAATGGAAATTGCATGGGCGGGGAGTCGCAAAGCCAGGTAGTCCAAGTCCAAGCCGCAACTCGTCACGCTCGTTTAACCTTTCAAGTGCGCAGAGATCAGCCAGCAGGCAGAGAGGGGTTAAGACGGCGGGGTCGGATCGGATCGGATCGGATCGGATCGGCATGACATAAGCGTTAAACGCAATTCCCACCGTTGAAGCGTGCCTCGCTGGGGTTAACTTAAGCAAACAAACAAATCGGAAATTTACAGAGAAAAACTTGAGTTACACCACAAAAAAAAGTGTGTTAAAAAAGCAGATAATTGAAATATAACTTAATTTAATTTAAATATACCAAAAATAAAGACAAGATTTTATTTTCAAATATTTTTGAATGCTGAAAAAGGCTTGGGGAATATTTAAACTTTAACGACAAATGAGAATAAAGATCAATTAAGCTTAAGAAAAGGAAAATTAAACTAATTTTATTTACTAAAATGCTAAATTAAACCTGTTAAGATCCGAAATATAACCAATTAATCAGCATTTATAATGTGAATAATATATATACAATTCATAATTCCCACGAAGATTTAACTTAAAGATTTATTAATATACAAGTTTAGTTGATTAATTTTTCCTCTGTGCACTGAATTATAAGTGCACCTACCTTAGTGACTCCCTTTAACAAAAAATATTAACCAGCAGCCGCAATTGTGAGGCACAAGAAAACGAGCTGAAAGCAAGCCAAGACAGTAATGATATAATTGTTTCACTCTGTGCAAATGTTGTGCCCTTTAATGCTTCGACTGCCCTCAGATCCACACAATGGCAATGTTACGATCTGATATTGTCTAAATATGTACAAGTCACTTGTGGCATTCATGGGGCGATGAGTCAGACTAATTAAGACTGTGCTCTGCTCTGAACTTTGGACGATCAAGGGGCTAGATTTGATGGGAGATTATGGGATAAATTGCTTTTTTAATATGAATCACTAAACTCTTCCGACATACTTGAACTTCTTACGATGAATTACACTTTGTGAGGAATTTTATGAGATGTTAATAAATAAATATATTTTAGTTCTTAAGGGAATGATATTATTAATGTAATTAACATCAAAAATTAAGCTTTTTTCATCTTATTTTATTATTAATTATATTCAGATTCAAACTTCTCAATAGTTTTATTTACAGAATAGTAGATTTCATATAAAAAACCCCTTTTAACATAACAATTTTTGTATAAGCCTTGAAGTCAGACAAATATTTCAAATATTTCAGAAGTGTCTTTAAATATTTGTGTGATTTATTTTTACATTGCTGCTTAACATTTTATAGCTAAGGCCATCAGCCGGTGGAGATGTTTTTAAAAAAACCATTCAAAATCCCGTTTAAAAACATGCCAAATAAACACTTCAAATACGACAGAAACCAAACTTGTTAAGAGTGTTTAAATTCCGATCAATCTCTGTGTTAGCCTTCAAATGGAAATCATTTTCGAATGTCTGATTATATTTCGAAGCTGGCTCATTGGGCAGCTTTTGAGGTTTTTTTTTTCTTAATATTAATTGTCTCAAAGTTTTCATTTATGTCGACCAGTGTTTTTCTTCTCTTTTATTTGCACTTGACAGCGAAAAAACCCTTTTGATTGGCAGCCCAGGCGGAAGCGGAAATGGAAGCGCAAACCGCTAATGAGCCATCGCCACTTGACATTGTACCTGCAGAACTACGCTCTCTGGCAATTAGGGTTTATTGACAATTGCCAGAAGCCGAGAAGCACTCCAACTTCTCCATTTCAACTTCCAGCTTCGGACTACCAGCTAGCAAGACTCGAAGCTCGGTTGTGTTTGTGTCTGTTATTAACACATATCTATGTGCAATAAATAATAACCTTGCCAAATCGTTTGACTTCGTTTCGCTGCTTGACAACACGAAAGAGACAGCCCGCCACCAGTTGCAGTTTGCAGACAACTTTTTGATTTGGATTCGGATTTTGATTTGGTTTAAGTCGGCGACCAGCGAGAATTAGCTGTAAACTCTGCACTTTTACGACACCGAGCTACGTGGGCTGCTATATATATTTCTGGCCTAGGCAACACTAAGTGTTGTTAGGTGGAATCTGACATTTCCATTGAAAAGTTCGACATTTTTAAGCATAAACGTACTCAGAACGGTTTGACGTACGACTATCATTTGTGTTGTTTACAGTTACTTAAAAAAATCAATTTCGCAAAAAAATGGAATTAACTCGTGAACATTTTCGTGCGATCATTTTTCACAACTTTCGGCGTGGATTATCACGACAAGAGTGCAGCGATGAACTTAAATCTTTGTATGACTATGAAGCACCATCCTATAGCACTGTGAAAAACTGGTACAACGAATTCAATCGTGGCCGACGCTCCCTCAAAGACGAATTCCGCGAAGGTCGTCCAAAAACAG